>JARTUT010000151.1:0-50090 GCA_030674115.1 Micraspis discolor
GTCAGCGTTTAGAGTCACTCAGGCGTGCAGATTTTGTAAAATCTGTCATACAGAGAGAAGAAGGCGTCTATCCCTCTTGAAGTTGTAACGAAGTAGTTGTGTTTACAGTGGCAGAGAAACCTGTTGACCTCGAGATCGAATCTTAAAGGAGAACGTTGGACACTCTAGACCGATCATTCCCTGTACTCCATCTGCGTTGCGCACGACGTGTGGCTGGTTGAGACCAAGGAGAGAATGGGCACTTATAGGCGAGTCGAGTCGAGCTGGAATTACACTCTTCATGCAATGCGCGTAACCCTGCAAAATAAGTGTAAGCCTCTACTGTTTAGTGGGAGGAGGCATCCAGCTAGTGATGTTAGTGCTGGTAGTGAGTTCAGTGGTAGGCAGACATACCAAGCGTAGGAAAGGTATAGAGAGGGGACCGGAGGACCACTTGTGGAGGACGAGATCTCCAGGAGGTGAGTGTGAGGTTCTTATCGTTGAGACCGAACGACGGCTGTAGGAGGGCGTTTAGGGCATCACGTCCTTTACGAGTCAGCCAGTCGGTATTGGTGATCCGACATCTGGGAAAAGCGAGATGAGGAAACTCAATCGTCCCTAGATTGTGGGCCGTTTACCTCGGCGGACCCCTGCTATCCATCTCTCGGGCGGACGTTGATGTACGAGATGAGGAAATTCAATCGTGCCGAGACCGAAGCTTTCCGTGACGTGGGCTGTTGCGCGGCAGGCACCGGGTTTCATTCTGATCTTTAGGGGGTGCGGATTCGTCACGGGTGTCGAAGCTGGTCCTTCGCCGGTATTGCGTATCCGAGCATCCTGGGTGCCGAGATGAGGAAACCCAATCGTCCCTAGGTTGTGGGGGCCGTGTCGCCTCGGCGGACTCCCCGCTGTCCATCTCCGGGACTGATGTTGATGCGAGATGGGCAAGCTCAATCGTGCTGAGACCGAAGTTTCCGTGGCGTGGGCTGCCGCGCGGCAGGCATGCTCTCGACCTCGGTCCTGTCGTCATCGCGGGTGGACGCGCGGTGGTTTGCGCATGCGCAGACACCATACCGCCAGTCACTCCGATTTGATATTGGCCTGCAGTAGTTCTCATCGACTGGTTCCGTTGCGCGCGACACTAGTGGCGCCGTGTGGAACCGTGTCCCAGGGACCCCCTCCGTTTGGATGGTCTTATGTTGGCCTGATTGAGGCTTTGGTTTCGCCTCCCTCTCGCTTTTTATCCCGAGACATTTCATTTTTATCACGGCCTAAGTCATTCATATGCATGAGTAACTCGCCACCGGATCGCTTTGTGTGCACTCCAACCCCCTTCATGGAATGTTACCGGACTTTAAGGTGATAGATAAGTAGATTTGGGATTTCGATTTTAGAGGTTAAGGACTATGTGAAGATTTGAAGATTTAGATTACGACTGTTGTACCTGATGAACTGTTGATTTGTTTTAAGGACTGTGAGACGTATTATTTTTGGAAAGTTTGTTTATTTGGTATGAATAGAGAGCAATTTTTTAGTTAATCGAGTGTTTTATTGAGTGACACCTCTACCCACTCTCAACAGCTACCCACTCATTCTCCACTGGAGTTCGCCTAGGCCTCGAGCTTCTGGACATTCCGGAGAGCTCGACAGGTGAGGGTGACGCCCTCAGAAGCAAATAGTCTGGCGCCTGAGTTTACTTAAATAAAGGAACTGCACGTAAGGGCGTTACAATTCTGGCGCCTGAGCAGGACTTGAAGGTTGTTGAGGCTGGTGTTGGAATATAACAGAGATTTTTCTCATTTTGGACGTTGGTTGTTGGAGCTTGAGGTTGCTGGAGTTTGGACGTTGTTGACATCCTGAGGAAGTAAGGATGGATGTGGATATGCTTCGGAGTGACGAACTGCATATGGGAGCTGCGCCGTCCGGAGGTTGGAAGTTGGATCCACAAAGGATGCGGATAGGCTGTTGCTGAGGAGAGCGCTTTCGAGAGGATAGACATTCTTCGAGGGATGTGGAGCCGGATACCCCAGTGGAGCTGGCGATCTGCGGTACGAAACTGGAGCGAATTGTTGGGAAGATGTTCCGGAGGTTGACACTGGAAACACATGAAATGTATATAAGAGGATGTTCAGCCGTCTAGGAGCATGTTGAGCATAGATTGAGGTTGTTGAGGCCAGGCACCATGGAGGAAGGCTTGACGAGAGATAGAATGATGGAAGTTTTGGAGGACGCTCGAATAGCGTTAGACGATGCTCGTAGCATCGCTGGATTGGCCACGGGGAGGCGACTGAGACGCCGTCTTTAATTGATGCGCTGATACCTGGAGATAATATGCCGTTTTTGATACCGATGACCGATAGAACTTACCGAGCAAGAGAAGTTAGAGACCAGATGCTGTCATTTGACATCGACGGCAGAGTCGAGGAATTTCGAACGATTTGGACAAATACGCGACCTTGTGGGATACGAACAACGACTGGTTCCATCAATCGCCGGATTTTAGATTCATTGCGAAGCCGGGTGCGCAGAGAGACTGTGCCAACGACGACAGAGATACCAAGACGTGGATTTACTGAATCAACGAGGAGAGCATCAGTACAGAATGCAAACATAGTAGGAGAGACAATAGAGTCATTGGAGTCTGTGGTTACCCCACTACCGGTGCAGACAAGGAGACAAGAGAGAGAAACACCAATTCCCCCACCACGG
This sequence comes from Micraspis discolor, assembly GCA_030674115.1. NCBI lineage: Eukaryota > Metazoa > Arthropoda > Insecta > Coleoptera > Coccinellidae > Micraspis > Micraspis discolor. The sequence goes on from JARTUT010000151.1 coordinate 2,689, forward strand.
GAGGGCGAGAGGAGTATGTACCAGATCTACTCCCACTCGTGCCCCACACAGTCCCATTGTATATGTGGAACGTACATTATGACGGCTCGGGAAGTATCACAGCGTTTCTGGACGAGATCGAACAACTAGCTTGAGTCGAGAAACCTGACACACGGAGAATTATTTAAGTCAATTTATGAGATATTGAGGGGTGATGCACGAGATTTGTATGTACCACGAAAAGCAGACTTAGAGAGCTGGGAAGATTTTAAGACCAAAATCAAAGAAGCCTTCTTGCCACCGAATTACGAAGAGTTGCTTCTCGTAGATATTCAAAAGAGAACGCAAGGCAAAGATGAAAAACTTGTACTGTACGTGACTCGAATGCAAAACCTATTTCGGAAGCTGGAACATAACCATGTAACTGAGACCGAACAAGTCACAATTATCCGACGAGGCTTGTTGCCACATCTTCAGAGAGCACTCGCCTTCCAGCATACCCGATACAATTGAGGAACTACTGAATAAAGGCAAGGTGTTTGAGTTGGTACATTGGCAGGCACAACAGTATAAACCACCTCTAGTACAGAATTCCATAGTAACACCAGAGCCTCATCTCGTGTACCAGAGCCCGCAAACCAGACCGAATGTATCGGACACGGATATATCTGAGGTACCGACTAGAACGTCGATGGAGTTACCACACGGGAATAGTGACACGGCCGTTAGAACGAACGTTGTCGCCCAGGAACCACGGGCTAGTCCCAACCGAAGAACTGTGAGATTCAAGGAGGACACGATGGTATGTTTTAGATGTGGAGAGACGGGACATATGTGAATAAACTGCCGAAACTCCCCCAAGATTTCCTGTCCACGGTGTGGAAAGATGGCGTTTCTGCAAGAGAATGTGGTTGTTCGGGAAACTAAGTGAGGATTGCGCGCGAGGACGAGGCATCCGCAATCCTCTGAAAGACTAGCCTCAAAGTTAAATACCATTCAGAGACAACCCGAGATGCCAGGTGCCGGACCGTCTAACAAACGTGAGATACTAACGGTGAGTGTTGGCGTGCAACGGTATCTAGAAGAGCACAGACCCCAACAGTGGTCGGCGGAATTCGCGAGGCGCATCCAGGCGTATCGGCCTCGAAATCGGCGGCCGGACCAGAAGTGCCGAGTGCGAATTCCGGATGCCCTGGGCGGCGCGGTAAAACGGATAATCATACCGGTGCGAGACCAACAATGGTCGGTACGCATGCCGCGCGCGTCACCACCCCTCGAATGAACGCATAGCGCGCGTCCTTTTTGCCCCACATGACAGTAGTGCGCGTCACCACCCACCAAATGAACGCAAAGTGCGCGTCTTTTTCCCCGCATGACAGTAGTGCGCGTCATCACCCCTCCCAAACGAACGCATAGTGCGCGTCCATCTTCCCCGTATGACAGTAGTGCGCGTCACCGCCCTCCCAAATGAACGCACAGTGCGCGTCTTTTTCCGACGGGACAGTAGTGCGTCACCACCGCCCTCCCAAAGAAAACGCAGCGTATGCGTCACAAACGCCGACAAACAGTAGAGAGAATTGCTGATTTAGGCTAGATTTTCTTATGTTGTTGATTGAGGCTAAGATTTTTCTTATGTTGTAGATTGAGGCTGACATTTTCTTATGTTGTAGACTTAGGCTAAGATTTTCTCTTATGTTCTTGATTTAGGCTAATATTTTCTCTTATGCTGTTGATTTAGGCTAAGATTTTCTCTTATATTGTTGCTTTAGGATAAGATTTTCTTATATTGTTGATTTGACTAAGATTTTCTAGGGTTTAATTAGGCTAAGGTCCTTTCTTATTCTTTTTTTTTTGGTCAGAAGGAAAGAGAAAAAATTCTTTTTATGGAAGTAAGGGAGAGTGTGACGAAGTAGTTTTGTTTGCGTGGCAGAAACCCGTTGACCTAGATCGAATCTAGCGAGATCACGCTGAACGGTGGGGACACCGACCGATCATTCCCACCTCCATCTGCAGTGCGCACGACGTGTGCTGGTGGGGGACCAAGAATGGTACTTATAGGCGAGTCGAGCACTGAACGGCAGTTCTCGCACGGCGCGGAACTCAAAATAAGGGGAAAGCCTCTACCGTTTAGTGGGGAGGGTCCAGCCAGTGTTGTTAGTGCTGGTAGTGAGTTCAGTGGTAGGCAGACATACCAAGGTAGGAAAGGGGCATAGAGAGGGGACCGGAGGACCACTTGTGGAGGACGAGATTCCAGGAGGTGAGTGTGAGGTTCGATCGTTGAGACCGAACGACGGCTGCAGGAGGGCGTTTAGGCATCACGTCCTTTACGAGTCCTTTAGCCGGTATTGCGTATCCGACATCTGGATGCCGAGATGAGGAAACTAAATCGTCCCTAGGTTGTGGGCCGTTTTACTTTAGCGGACTCCTGCTGTCCATCTCCCGGGACTGACATTGATGTGCGAGATGGGCAAAGCTCAATAGTGCTGAGACCGAAGTTTTCCGTGGCGTGGGCTGCTGTGCGGCAAGCAGTTGGTTCGACCTCGGTCCTGTCGTCATCGCGGGTGGACGCGCGGTGGTTTGCGCATGCGCACACCATACCGCCGGTCACTCCGATTTGGGCTGGGCCTTGGCAGTTCTCTTCGAGGGGTTCTGCTGCGCGCGGACACTAGTGGCGCCGTGCGGAACCGTGCCCCAGGACCCCTCCGCTTGATGGTCCATGTTGGCCTGAGTGAGGCTTTGGTTTTCGCCCCCTCTCGCTTTTATCCCGAGACATTTTCATTTTTATCACACGGCCTTAGTCATTCTCATGCATGAGTAACTCGCCACTCGGATCGCTTTGTGTGCACTCCAACCCCTTCACGGAATGTTACCGGACTTTGGTGATTGACAAGTAGATTCGGATTTCGGTTTTTAGAGGTTAAGGACTATGAAGATTTTGTGATTTAGATTAAGGACTGTTGTACCTGATATGAACTGTTGATTTGTTTTAAGGACTGTGAGACGTATTATTTTGGAAAGTTTGTTTATTTGGTATGAATAGAGAGTAATTTTTAGTTAATCGAGTGTTTTATTGGTGACACCTCTACCTCCAACAGCTACCCACTTCATTCTCCACTGGAGTCTGCCTAGGCTCGAGCTTTGGACATTCCGGAGGAGCTCGATAGGTGAGGGTGACGCCTCAGAAGCAAATAGTCTGGCGCCCAAGTTTACTTAAATAAAGGAACTGCACGTAAGGGCGTTACAAAGTACTGATCACGTTATACTCTTGAGTAAGTTCGGTGCTGTCTCACTTGCAGTTCGAAAAGTTTTGCAGGCATTCATTTTTGGCGCTCTTGTTCACCTGAACAGAGTGCTTATCAATTTGCCCAAATGTCTGTGACTTTCGAATTTTTGGGCAAAAGTGGTATCAATCGTTTTGTTTGGACCTACTGATGAATAATCCGTGGTCAAAATCGATTCTGTCCGTCCGTCCGTCCGTTCCGTGAACACGATAACTCTCGAACGGATGAAGTTAGAGAGTTGAAACTTTCAGAATAGGTTTGAGGTATAAATTTCTCTAAGTTCGTTATTCGGTCAAATCGGCCGAATAGGATCGGAGTAACAAAAAAAAATTTTTTCAGATGACACTGTTCAAATAAAAATTTTTATGGTGCAGTTTTATCAGACGTATACAAAAATACCACTCTCGACTTCGACAAGCTAATAGTTCTGGAGATATGATTTTTCAAAATTTAAATAATTGTAAGTGGTTTACAAGAGCGCCTAAGCCAACTGACCTCACGTCAGTGCTTTCTAAATTTTTTTATACAGACGCGTTCGTGGAGGTGTTGATTGCTCTGACCCACTAGAGAAAGTTCACGTTAATGTTCCTAGGCCAAACATGAATAAGAGGACTTTGTTCAGTCAGGTCCCTTCTAGGAATAATTGCATGCTTGGACACCTCTCCTACATTTGTGTAACGTAGGAAACGGCTAGTGTGGGACTTGTGATATCAGTTTTGATAATTTGACTGCATTAAAGAGGACAAACCTCAATTCTTGAGCATAATGATATTTTATGATGGTGTTATTATTAACATATCTATTGTTAATTTTTTTGTAATTGGGTTTTTATCCTGTGGGAAAATAAAGTTGTTCATATATATCAAGATATTCATCGAATTTGGCTGCAATAGAAATAAAAACCTATTCCATATAATTATATTTATTGAATTCATGAATATTAGTTATAGAATATTACAACGCAGAAAGAAGTAAGTCACGCATATGGACATAAAAACATACACATAGATTCATATTATTTACACTAAAAATTTGAAAATAATACCATAAATAAACTAACTAGGCCTTCTTCAATAATGAAGGAATGGGTGTTATCACCACTTTTATCTTTCCGTCGACACAATTCATTTTTCGACAAGTAACTTTGTCATCGTCTTTTCTTTTTCTTTTAATTCTGGGTCGCTTGAACCAAATGTGACTTTTTCTGGTTCAGGATTCTGATAAATTTCTACTATTTCGTCTTGCAATATTTTGGGATCATCACATGTCTTCGGCGGAGTTTCGTTCAAAAAAAGTTTTCGATATTACCTTCCTGACGAATCTCAACTTTTCAGAAGCTTGGAGGATGTTTGATTTATCAGGTGGATGGTTTTCTTGAATGTGGCAACAAAGCATCTGTTTCAAGAATGTTTTGTACTCACAGTGGCGGCATTGATATCGCTTAGGTTCACTGGGTACTTTTGTTGTCTGGAAACAATTCTGAATTTCAATTTCGGAATAACTTGCCTTTCAGTATTCCTAATGCGATCTTCTGATTGCAAAGTATCATCAACGCGATCCATAATTCGTCACTGAATGTGAAACTTTACTCACACTAAATTATTCAAAATGAAGATCTTCTCCGACCAACTTTCGAAATGTGAATGAGAATTTCCTCCCAGTTCGCCCTTTTATAACCTTAAACATTTTACCACTTAAGCTTAGGGTATTCCTTTTCGATTGTTAATTATATTTTAATGTACCTACTTCCGTCATGGCCATTACGATCATAGATTCTGTAGGTATTGTTTCTATTATTACGTTTTTCTTCAGCGAAATAGAGAAACATGACAAGTCCTTTCAAACTTATTTATATATACACTTAACTAACAATTATCAATAATTTATATACACAATTTGTCTACAGAATTTCACTAGAAACATCTGTTTATCCGTCGGCAAGTTCTATCCATGAATGAATCCATGAATCGGTTTCAGTCATTTATATCCGGCGCTGTTTTTCTAGAAGTTACCAGAAAGATGCTTCACATTCCAGAACGATCGTAGCGGTCTCTTCTAAGTCCCATAAATATGCCAACATTAATCGTTTTTTATGTGACAGCTTTATAGCGAGCTGTCCCTTTATCGTGTTCTTAATCCCTTTGTCGGCGCATGAAGCAGAACTCCTCCACTGACGCAGCAGTCACCAAAAAGGTTCATATTCGGTTTTGTTATATTGCTCCCTCCTTAAAAAAATGTTCAGTCCCCGAACTTTTCCTTCAGGACTGATTCTGCAAGCGCTCCTATTTCTACAGAACCCTTTGTTGATCGAAATAGCAGGATACCATTTTCTTTACATGACCGCCTTTCGGGTTGAAACTACAAACCCAGTATTCGGACATCGGTATTCTGGAAAAATACCTCCAGCATGTTACGAACTACTCTCCAGTTCAAACGACCCAGTCAACAAACTAGCTTGGGACTGCAAGCTTGTTCACACCTTTTCTAGCCAGCTCGGCTCTAAGGTTTATCAACACCCACATGCTCCACATCTGCTCGGTATTATTTATCGTAAATGGCAAATGAAGGCGCTGAACTGTTTTCAATATCTGTATGATGATCATTTGAATGTAAGGGTTTCTCAGTGAACATCCAAACAAGTCTGTACCGAAGAATATAATTATTATTTTACCACGAAGTGACTCAGTTACTATCTGCAAAAACAATAAAAACTTCATTTCATTTTACCTATCTACCCTGAATATGATAAGAAACATGTATCTGAATTGGAAGATTCTCATATTTACTCGTTTTCTATTTAATATTCAATTATCAGATAGAGGTTTTCCATTAAAACTATGAAATCCACATATCTTTGAAGGCGTCACTTTTATGAAAAGACACCTCAAAAAAATGAATTGCTTCAGTATATGAAATTTATTGGTAGTCCATTTGAGCATTTTTCGAAATGTTTAAATATTGTTTATCTGATTTGTTGATTAACGATATTGGAATTGTACGTCGACTCCTTACTGGTCGTCTTTTCATTTTTTAATTTAACTTTTTGTGGGAGAAAGTCAACTAGGTCTGTATATTGTTGCTTTAAAATATGTGCAGAGAGGTGGGTATTAGTTATAAAATCGGGCATATGTGCAGAAAGACGTTTCCCTCTATACAATTCTTGATATTTTCTCATAAGTGAGATGCCTTCTGAATTATGCGGGTTGGATAGATTTGATTGAAATGCTATGCGTAAACCTTTATTGGTTAGAATACTATGATGACTAAGAATTATGGAAAATGTAAATCGAAAAAATAGGTACATTTTCACCTTTTATATCAATAGCTTTACTGTATGAAATATCACATGTGAACAGAATATGGTGAATTTTTCGAAGCTTATATTTGTATTTTTTCTTGAAGTGTTTTTTATACATTTCATCTCCCTACGTTTTACTCCTTTTCTCTAAAATATAAATCTGTTAAAAAATGTATCATTACTCGATCTTTCTAAAGATGTTTCATTGGAGATGTTCAGTGATATTTCGATGGAAGTCTCTAATCCACTGTCTGAAATGTTTGAAGTACTCACTGAACACAAGGTACATGAGTAACAAGATGTACTCAGAACTGTCTTTAAGTCGAGTTGAGGCAATGGACTTCAGAGCACTCGTTCTCATTCATTAATTTTTGGTCAACTCGAATACATCAGCCTGCAATTGCATCAATTTTTTTTCTTTCAGCCTTTCCTTTTGCCACATCTCAGAAGAAAACTCTACCTGAAATTTTTTTGTTTGTGAATGTCAAGAAATATTATTTTGATTTAACGTAACCGTCGAACTTTCAAGCTAAAAACGAAAATAATTATTGGTGTTGAAGTTCATGGCTTCAACAAACAAAGATTTTGTATCACCTGTGGAAACAAAATAAACTTTTTCCTTATTTTCAATGAAAGCGAATACTAAATTAACTTTGGAAATTATAAAAGTTAAAAGAAAAAACAGATTTGACTCCCATTACACCAACGTAGGGGTAATGGTGATCACCCTGGGGGCAATCGGAGTCAAATAAAATCTAGCATACATCGCAAACATAACCTTTAGCTGACTCCCATCCAGTGCACTCCGCGTGAGCCCATAATCCACACGAAGTACATCTGTACCACATCTCGTTGTTTCTTCCGAATTCGTCGCATACTAGGCATCTGTTTCTAGCATCTTCGGCGTCATCATCCTCTTCGTCCTGGCATAAGTCGTCAGTGCCAACATCTGATACAGAAGTTTCGTTCTGTTCATGTAATTCTTGGCGCTTTGCCTTTTCAGGACCCTTCTTCTGTACTTTAGTCTTTTTTCCTTGTCCTTTGCCTTTCCATGTCTTCTCTTTTCCTTCACCTTCTTTTTTCTTCATTTTATTAATTTCCTTTTCTAGCAGATTTTCTTTGAGTGGCGTTGAAGTTAAAATTGTAGCGTGTTGCTTCTTTCGGCCCTGTCTTGTTTTAATAACAGATGCTTTCTCTGGCATTTTTATTAAATCATATAATCTACTATATTGGTTAGGCGTGCCTGGAACTTGTGGTACAACACCTGATTCAGAATCAAGTGGGACTTCTTGGTTAGACATCATGAGATCTGGTGAAACAATTTCAGTTGACGTGCTCGGAACTGGTGAGTCTTCTTTTGATGTACTGAAATCACATAGGTAGCTGCAAGAGATTCATTGCAGTCTTGGATTACAACCGTCTCAGATTGGAGAGTTTCTGCAGCCAGAAAATCTTCTTCTGTGAATACCTCCGGATTTAGTGGAAATATTCCAGTTGATCTAAACCCTGATTCTCCTTTACTAATAGAAGCAACATTATTAAATGCTTTCCTCACCAAGGATGCTACATCGTAAGGGGTTATCTTTTCTGCTAGATGGCTTTTTAAAAACGTGTCACATTCTTTTTTGTAGGCCATTTTGAGCGGCCCAAAAAAAGAAATATCAAGGGGCTGCATTCTATGAGACGTGTGTGGTGGCAGAGACAACATATGAATGTGATTGGACTTGCAATATTCGTAGACGGAAAGAGTAATGTGGCTAGCATGGCTTCTCGGCCTTATGGCTAAGATCAAAGTAATGTATCTAGCTAGGATGTTAAGGCCATTCGAGTTCAATATCAATAAATGTTATTGTATTTCTCATATACAGTGTAACCGAAGTTCGCGAACGCGAGGTGTGGTGCGTACGTGTGTGCACGAGCGAGAGTTCCTGACCCGTGGATTGTTCGAGAGAATTGGTGGAATAGGGAATGGAACAACATGTGTTACCATACCCGTTGCCGCCCGACCTCATCTGCAGCTACTGCGAGATCTTACCTCCAAGATGCTACCAACATCATAATGACCTCAATAAGCACCTCAAAAGATACCACCAAAGGGCGATTATCTTCAACTGTGGGACATGCCAATCATTTCTGGGTACGATCAAACAAGTCAAGAAACACCAAGCAGAGAGCCACCCCAAGAGCCAAACGATACCGCCACTACATCAGGTGCATCTCTCCGGTCCCCAGTTGAGCCTCTGCGGTCAGAGCCGACTAACACTAGGCTCAGGACTCAACTACACATGGAGTCGTCAGGACAGGCGGCCGTCCCGACTGAGACGAATACAGATGTTCCGCCGCCCCCAGGGCACACCTGAGACTGCGTGGCCCCTCACCCGACTGAGAAGACCGGTAACCACCAGACTAAGAAGACCAGTGCGCAGTGCGGGGAGAATTTCCCACTGGTCCACTGAGAACCATCTCATCTCATTGGAGCAGAAGGGCTTCGGCCAATATGAGGGATGCTACGAGCACAATTTTGTCCTCCAGAGTGCACTGGACGTGACCAGGAGACGACGAAGGCAGTGCGCTGTGGCGTGGCTGGACTTGGCCGACGCGTTTTCGTCGGTGCCACACGGCCACATACTCACCGTCTTGACGGCGATGGGGCTAAATCAGGCGACGACCTCCTCCTGAGAAACATCTACAAGACTGCGACCCCACCATCAGGGTCCCCGGAGGAGAGACGGACTCCTTCCCCATGACCGCGGGAGTCCGCCAGGGTTGTCCCCTGAGTCCGGTGGTCTTCAACTTGGCCCTCGAGCCGGTGATAAGAGCGGCAAAAAGACTGGACGGGGGTTTCAAAATCCATAATGAGACCCTTACAGTGCTGGCGTACGCAGACGACCTGGTTCTGTTGGCGGAGACACCAGAGGACCTACAGAACATCCTGGACTGCGTTGGAGAATCTGCGACTGAATGTGGACTGATGTTCAAGCCCTCCAAATGTGCCTCCCTGACGCTGGATTGCAGGACACACAACATCTGTGCTCCCAGAGAATACACCATCCAAGGAGCCCTATTCCCGGCCCTTGACGAGGGGCAGTCCTACGAACACCTTGGTGTCCCCACCGGTTACCATATCAGCCAGACCCCCGAGGATGCCCTGAGAAGAATGGTTGATGGGCTGGCGAAACTGGACGGCTCCCTCTTGGCTCCCTAGCAGAAGATCGACGCACTGAACACCTTTGTTCTCCCCAAACTATCGTTTATTCTAAGAGGCGGCCACGTCGAGAAGACCCCTCTCAAGGCGCTTGACAGGGAGGTGAAAAGGGCCCTGAAGTCCTGGCTGAACCTACCTCAGAGAGCCAGTCCGGAACTATTATATATTCCGATGAAAAGAGGAGGTGCGGGGGTCCTGCCCATGGCGGACCTTGTGGAGGTGGCTGACGTGCCCGGACCCCGCGGGGGCCCACCCGATTGAGCCCACTGGCCGAAATCTTGAGTGGAAACTAAAGGATGCAATCCGCCATTTATATGCATCCCGCCTGGTCCGAAAACCTGACCAAGGTAAAACCTTCAAGTGCTTCTCGAGGAGTGCAGCAAGTAGCCACTTCATGAGAAGCGGGTTCGCAACTCGCTTCTGTGATTGGAGATTCATTCACAGAGCCAGGCTGGGCTGTGTACCCTTGAATGCTACCCGGAGGTTTGGCGGCGGAGACAAGCGATGCTGTCGATGTGGCGAGCACGATGAGACGCTGCCACATGTGGTCAACCACTGCAAGGTTCACTCCGCTGCGTGGCAGAGAAGGCATAATGCGGTGCAAGATAGACTGGTCAAAGCCATCCCGGCCAGAATGGGGGAAATCAGGGTTAACAAAAGCATTCCCAATTCAGATTCACCACTGAGACCGGACATCGTGGTGGTTGACGAGAGCGCCCACAGGCTCACAGTGATCGACGTCACGATCCCCTTCGAGGGGAGCCCTCTGGCCCTCGAGAGGGCTAGAACCTCAAAATTGAACAAATATGCTGGTCTCGCTGACGAGATGCGAGCGAAGGGCTGGGAGGTTACTGTCGACGCCTTCATTGTGGGTGCCTTGGGGTCATGGGACCAGGCGAACGAGCCCGTACTCAGGAGGTGTGCGGTGTCGCCGCGCTACGCCACTCTAATGCGCCGCCTCATGTGCAGTGAGGCCATCAGATGGTCAAGAGACATATACGTAGAACACGTGTCCGGAACAAGGCAATACAACTAGCCTGAGGCATACACACCGCGGATGCGTTATTCCTCCTCTCCTCTGTGACTGTTATTCTTTTTATAGTTAATGTTATATTTATATTTTTAGAAGAAGCGATTGCATATATTAATCATATTATTCTGTAGACACCCTATGGGGTTACTAATATTATACATTTATTTCTTTTTAATCAATTGACAATGTGATTTGTAAGAATATTTCTTGAATAAAGTTTTCATTAAAAGGATGGGTTCATCTGTAGAAGGTTTAGCGTGCTGTTTAAAATGCGCCAACCATTCAAGAAAGAGATGCTCGTTGATCCAACCGTTGTCTGAACATTTGTAAAGCGCACCTGCTGGACCATCCTTCTCAAGTAGAGGAGTCATCCTTTCCTAGGGAAGATAAACGTAGGTGGAATGTACCCCAGCACTGCTCATAGCACACAGCAAGGTGATATTTTTCCTCTCTCCCAACTGGTGATAGATCCTACTCTCTTCTGTCCTTTTGTAGCTGAAATTTTTCCCGGTATTTGAACCGTTGAAATACCGGTTTCATCGCAATTATAAATATTTTTGCAACGAATTTGTGTTTTTTTCATTAGCTGCCCAAGTAGCTCAAAGAACAGACTTACCTCTGTTTTATTAAAGGCCGTGATTCTATTTATGCTGGTCGCTTCCGGTTTTCTAATAGAAATGTTATTTCTAGCCATAAAAGCATGCAACCAATCGCGTCCAGCCATTTTTGAAGCTTGATTAAAATTGTGCTTCAAATTTAATTTTTCAGTATATTCGAAAGCGACTTTTCTGATTTGATTAGCAGTGCAACCATAGAAAATATTTGCCATTTTCTTCTCCAAGTTTGCTAGCTCGGCTTCTGCCTCAGGACTAAAGACAGTGAATCGTCCTAGATGTGGTCCTATGGTAGAACCTTTTTTATCCTTTTCTGAAGGCTTGAAAACGGGATTCCCATTACTTTAGCAGCATTTCTTATAGAAGAACCGCCATCAATGAGCTGTATAGCTTTATCTAGGCTATCAGTAGACCAGGAAGCTTTTTCAGTGGTCCTGATGCGTACTTTCGCCATCTAAAAAGAAATAATAAAAACATGATTCAACAGTAACGCACAGTTGTGGGCAATAGTATTCACTTGCGGGTAATGGGAGTCACCTGACTCTCATTACCCACAACTACACTAATGAGTAAAAATAAAAAAAAATAAAAAATCGCTAATATACTGATATGATCTGAACTGCACATAACAATTTGAAACGTCTAACTAAGTAAGTGTAAATGTTAAATGGCCGGTTTCTGAACTCGACAGATGAACGTCAGATAGTTATCCAGCCGTTAACTGTGGTTAATATTTATTGGCAAGATAAACGCCGCAAGGGTTTCTGATGTCAAATTTATGCTTCGGTTAGTTATCGATTGGATAACTCCACAATATCGACAGTATAGTTAGTTCATGAAAGTGATACTAGATGCCACTGTAATCAAACCTTACATATTTCAATCATTCAATATAATTTTCAAGAGAGACAATTCACAACTTTAAAATAATCATTCTCTTATAATCCTATACGGACAAAATTTGTATTTACAAATCGTATCGAAAGCAGAACACAGAATCAAGAGATGGATTCAACATTCTGTGACGTTGTTTTGGCGTCGAAGATTGTGAATTCAAATTCAAAAACAAACGAAAAAAACAATTACGAAACAAAATGAGTCGACAAAGGGCTAGAAATTTCACCAAGTGTTAAAAAATTTTATTACTGGATATTGTTAGAGAATTTATGAGTACAATCGATAACAAAAAAACAGATGCCAGTAATGTGAACCAGAAAAACCAGGCCTGGCAAAAGATAGCCGCAAAATTTAACGCCGCTGGAGAGACTGGTCCGCGGAGCGAAAAACAGCTGCGTGCTTTATATGACAATATAAAGAAAAAAGCAGAAAAAAATTTTGCCGACGTCAAAGTAGATATAATCAAATTTCAAATACATAGGTAAACACACGCAAGAGGATTCTATTGTTTTCATAATTTCTATCGATTTGCAGTGTGAAAGATACAAAACTGGTGGAGGGACCTTCACACCAAAGGCAACGCAAGTTGATGAGAAAGTAATGGGTTTGTTGCAGCATCACTTCACACCACTAACGAACCCTTACGACTTGTCAGTTGCGTATTATGAACTCATCGAGTATGATAAGGAATCTGGATTACACTATAATTATTGCGCCTTCAACGAAATACTGCATATAATAAACTATGCAATTTCGAATGAACTAAAAAATAACATATTTCAGATGAGGAAGAGAGAGAATCAGCAGGCTCTGCCATTGTGCTACCTCCTGCAAGCCCTGAGATCTGTATAAACATGCCTTCAACCAGCCAGCAGGGTATGGTTCAATATTTGCAGGAAAAATCATCCTGTAATGCTACTGAAGCAAGGTGAGTAATTTTATATATGTGAGATTCGTAACAATTGAGATATTCGAATCAAACAGGTAACCATAATACAAAATATATTTATTCATCTAAAATACATTGCAGATATGGAACTGAATTTCCCTGAGGAGGTAATTCTCTCACGGAAGAACCTTCTACACATAATAGTCCTCATGAGTCCTCAAACTCCTAGAAGGCGACCAGGTGAAAAAGACCAGCATCTAGTAGATTAGGGTTAACTGCAACAAAAAAAGCCCTCATTACACAACAAACACAATTATGAAAGAAAAATGCAAAGCAGGCCAATGAGAACTTCTTAACAGCAAAAAAAGTGGAGTTAATACAAAAACAGATTGATATCGAAAATCTGAAGGCCAAGAAAGAGGAATTCTATTTGTGAAAGAGGGAACAGTTGTTGGAGGCAGAAGTTACGTTGAAGTTATTAGAAATAGAAGAGGTGAAATTGCGTTTGGAAGTGATGAAAAAAAAGTTATAGGAAAAATAAATAACTTAAATTAAAAGTTCTCTCATTTACCCCTTGATTAAAAACACAGGTATGCTCTTACATATTGCAGAGAGATAGAAAGTTCTGACGTCTCTCTCATACAAAGTGACGATATCTGAGTTGCAAAAATAAGCTTTCAGTTAAGAATTCCCTCGGCTATCACACACTTTTTGCTATGAAATTTGCATATATTTTTTCCTACTGATTATGGCATTTCTCCTCATTAATAAAGGTAATAATTTCATACCATTGTACCAATTTGAATATTTGCTATTTGTGTCTCAGATGACTTCACAAAATGAGTTGCTTAAATACGAACAAAATTAAGAAATTTGAAAAGAATACCTGTTTTTATACCCTGCCACTCACCTAAAATATTGAATTGCTATTAATCTTCTGAATGCATTTCCTTCGTCAGTAGCATGTATCGACTCAATCAGTGCAACCGAGTATATTTGGAAAGCCTGCTATGTTATAGAAGCCCGTCTCAGTTTCTAGAATTTCGGTATCATTTTTTGGCATACATATAAATCTTTCAGATAGTATGGCTTTTTCCTTGCTCACATTGAAAATATCTATAGATACCGTTGATTTGTGAACATTGATATCATCTCCTATCACAATTTTAAAAGTGCCTATGGCATAGTATAGTAGAGCAATGCACACTTGTTCTAAAACAGATAATGCTACTTTTCTATGAGATGTCGGGGCTAAAACTGGGTTCAGTTCATCACAAAAATATCCCACTGTGCTTTTGTTCAGTCGATATCTTTGCCTAAAAAAAACCTTATTACGAGAATATTTCTAATAGAAAACATCCAAGATACACTTTCATAAACAAATAAGTAATGTTTAATGTTAGATTTTTGTAAAACTATATTACTGTGTATTTTTAATAGGCTGAAAGACCTTAGGTCGATGGCCAATTGCTTGCAATAAAAGACAGTTATTACTACTACTTACCTAAACTCTTCATCTGAATGATTTCCATCGGAGATCTATTATTGATGAATTCCAGAATTTCTTCATCTGATGAGGGACTTGAAAATTTTTCTTTTGTCAATTCCATGTTTGAGTTGTATATGAACTTAAATTTTCGAATTTTCGGAGATATAATTTTGAGGTTATCTTGGAATTATCATGTAAACATTTAATAGTTAACGTCGAGATAACCCGTCATCGGAACGAGTTAAGATAAATGGAGTTTATGTGTAGTTTATCTGTCGGCGCGGTAGTCAGAAACCCAATTCGACAGTTATCTCTCGTTTAAGCAATTGTGACTTACTACGCCCATTTCCATAGTTCAGCTACTTATGGTATCCCAATATGGGGAGCTGCCTCGTGTGCGGCCCGAGTTTTCCGGATGCAGAAGATGGCGTTAAGAGCTCTGGCTCATGTTCCTAGAACGCAGAGTTGTAGAGAATTATTCAAGAGATTCGAGATACTCACCTTACCATGCTGTTATATCCTGGAATGCCTAATGTTGGTACATAAAAGACATAGTGAACTTCAGAAACATAATCAACTTCATAGTTACCAAACTAGGAGGGCCAATCGTTGTGTGACTCCTCGGCATAGACTCACGAAAACACAGACGTCGTGCTTATATATGGGTATCACATTTTATAATAGGTTGCCGGATTACTTGAAGGCTTATGATGTTCGAGCATTCAAGATAAAAATAAAAGAATTCCTCAGGGGTCAAGCTTTTTATAGTATCGGAGAATTCATGGAGTACATTTGGGTCATGTGACAGTGCAGTAATTTTGTTGTGTTATAGTGTATATAGGTTACTATTTACTGTTTGTGATGTAATTTTATTGTTTATATTTTTTTGTATTTCCCTTAAATTATATCTTGACGACCTTGCAAAATTTTGAAGGAAACGTGTATATGCAATCAGCATTGTACAATATACAATAAGTTTATCGAATAGATAAACTGAGTTTATTTTGAGTTCAGAAACCGGCCAAAAGAGATTCATTCAAGTTTGAAATTCGTAGTTTCAACTGTTTTATTTCATCTTCTTTCTCACATTCATGTTTACCGTAGCATGTTATTATGGTTTTTTTGTCAACGTAAATTCCAGGTATTATTAATATACAACTTGGATGATATTTTGATTCACAGTTTCCACATTTGACAAACAATTTCACTTCTTTGTTGCATTTATTACAGCACGTATCAGACACGGTGTTGCTTCGCGGAGCCATATTGCAAATATTCAGTGATGGGCAAATGTGTGGGAACCAAGTAAATATCTTTAGAATTATTATAGTTATCAAAAAAAATTTGGAAGATGGACACTGCAGTTATTCGGTTTCATATTTTTTAACAATGTTGAACTTCTGGTTTTACCGGAAGTTATGTCAATTCTTAAATTTGCAATAAAACACTCTATATTATTTTAGTTTCTGGTGAAATATTTTATTACTAGTACAAAAATATCACGTTCGATATTTTTCATTTCAATACCTACTAAGATATCAACAGAAAAGTAACTAAAGAAAGGAAAAATGTGATAGTATCTAGTAGTCCATGAAATTAATTGTAGAAGTGACAGTAGTAGTCGAAATAAGTTATTAGTGTTTGAATTTGAAGGTAAAATGGCCGAATTAAGTAACAGAGAAAGAATAGAAATATCAATGACCATTGGTTATGGGGATAGGAAAAGGACGCATCAAGAATTTTGTAACCTTTTTAACATTGTTCATCCTAATGCACAAATATCCCGTTTAGTAATAACGGAAACTTTGTGAAGGTACGTAAAATACAAGTGGAAATATTTGCAATGCATAGACTACCTATAGATAGGCAACTCTGGCAAGAATTTTGGTCCCGGCTTCGAGAGCTCAACTTACAGCGCCATCTTTAGTCATTGCCTAGTTGATTACAGATTCCATTCGCACAACGTTCCGTCTCGTGGCGTCCTCTAGTGCAGCGTTTCTCAATCTTTTTTGGCCCGCGGACCAGTAGATTTGTTAAAAAAAAATTGCGGACCAGTGATATTTTCTTAACAACAAATTTTTATTATAAAGAACTATCGCGCAAGTTAGTTGTAACATTTTGCTTACAGTAATATTTAAATGTATAGGTATATAATTATACATATACAGAGGCAAACCAATAACTGAAGACAATATCAGATTGAGGGGTGGTGGTGAGATAACCGAACTAGGGAAAGAAGAAAGCTATAGATATCTGGGCATTATGCAGACGTATGAAATCAAACAAAAGGAGAACAAGGAAGCTGTTGAAAAAGAACTTTTTAGGAGACTGCATAAGATTCTGAAAACCCAATTAACAGCAAAGAACAAACTGGAAGCCATAAATGTTTGGGCCCACCCCTCGTTCTCATATACGGCTGGAGTACTCAAGTGGTCTTTATCGGATCTGCAGCGGATCGATAGGCGTGTCCGTTCGACCCTAACAAGATATGGATTACTGCACCCGAACTCAGCAATAGAGAGAGTACATTTGCCACGTAAGGAAGGTGGCCGAGGATTGGGTAGCCTCGAGGAGGTTTGCAGTAGGGAGGAGAGGGCTATGACTGATTACCTGAAGAAGAGCGTGAGCTCCCCAGTCCACAAATGGATAGCAGACCAACTCGTTACCACCTCAGATAACCAGGGCCCATAGGGGAAACGGAAGAAGAAGGAAACTTGGAGAAACTTGAAGGAAGTGGCAAGCGAAAGCATTACATGGGAACTTTACTCCAGCTTACATCAGAGAGAAGTTGATCGCCAAAGCTCGCACATTTACTTGGTTAAAGGATATCTGTTTCCTCAAACTGAGGGGACGCTGCTTGCGATCCAGGATCAAGTAGTACCCACACGAAACTATTGCAAATACATTCTGAAACAACAAATTGAAAACAGCAAATGCAGACTGTGTGGTACTTATGAGGAAACGGTTCAGCATCTGTCTTCTGGATGCTCGGCCATATCAGATACCAGATATATGTCCCGACATGACAACATGGGTAAAGTTGTGCACCAACTATTGTGTCTCAAAGAGAATCTGTTAACCCATTTCACACCTCATCATGCTTATGTACCTCAATCAGTTCTGGAAAATGACGTCATAAAGGTGTACTGGGACTTCACGGTGACGACTGATCGCGGAGTGGAACACAACAGACCCGACATGATCGTCTGGAACAAACGTGACAAAACAGCTTCACTCATAGACTTCGCAGTACCATTGGACCAAAATCTGGGAAAGGCCTATGAGGGGAAAATCAGCAAATATGAGCCACTGGCGAGACAGATGAAGGAGATGTGGCAGTTGAAGCGTGTCGGGATTATACCGCTTATAATAAGTTGTAATGGACCAGAAGACAACAGAAAACCTCAAACAAATGCAACTTCCACCTAACACCCTCATGTGGATGCAAAAGGCCGTGCTCTTGGGTACTGTCAGCATAATTCGGAGTATACTTTATCCGCATTAGCTTGTCCTGGCGAACTCTTGGTGTTTTGCACCCGAGTCGTTCGGATATCATGTGCCACGAAAGTGTGAAATTAAAAAAAAAAAAAAAAAAAAAAAATACATATAATAATAATAAGTAGGTAAGTATATAAAACTTTAATAAAAATGACAGAGTTATAAAAAAAAATCACAAACCCATGAATGTAGGAACAAAACGAAAATATCATTCTTACAATTACCAACAAATTAAATCAATGAACAAACCTTAAGCAAGATTAGAACAAAAAACCACAAATTATAAAAATAATCAAAGCGCATTGTATATGAATATATTGTTAATGAGAAGATTGCTGCTGCTCTTCTTCAATCAACTTGTCAATTGTTGGTTCCAAATTAGACAAGCTAAGTCGGAGCGGTGAAATAACAGAGAGCCGATTTCTAAATTTATTTTTTATAACTGTGATAGAAGAAAATCCCGATTCACATAAGTATGTAGTTGCGAAGGGGAGTAACATTTTCATGGCTTTGTCGTATAGAGATGGATATTCATTTTTCAACTTGATCCAAAATTTATCAATAGACATTGTTGAAAAACTAGCTTTTAATATAATATCTGCACTAATTTCAAGGAGCGACTCATATTCTCTGTCATTTAAATTTAACTGACTACTGTCATATGTTAAAAAAGGGTTTGTTATCCACACATTTCTTTCACACGTGGTTTTTTCAGATGGGAAATATTTTGCGGAACTAATATTTAATGATTGTAAGTGTTGCCCAATGATTGTATTTAATTTTGATAATTTTATACTTTGTTGCAAATTGACAAAATCAAAATAATTATTAAAAATATCAATATTATTTTTATTTACTTTATCCACCCAAAAATTAATTTTTTTCTTAAATCCATCTATTTTATTAAATAAATGAAACGCATTTATGGAAGCGCCTTGTAAACTTGAATTTAAATCGTTGATATATGAAAAGATATCACTTAAATATGCTAGTTTTGCAACCCATTCTACATCGGACAAATGCATGCTTAAAGGATTATTTTTGTCTCTTAAAAATATTTCTACTTCCATCCTTAATTCAAAAAGTCTGGTTAAAATTTTACCCATGAGAGCCATCGAACTTCTGTATGAAGTAAAATTGCTCATTTTCGGCACCAACCTCCTGACAAAATATTGCGAATAATCTGCAATTTAAGTCGCTTTTTAATAAAATTAATAATTTTTATAGATGCCGCTAAAAACCTCATTTAATTCTGTGGATAAATTTTTCGCAGCTAAATGTTGTCTGTGTATTATACAGTGGGTCATCAATAAATCAGAATTTGCTGCTTGCTGAATTCTTTTAGTAACACCAGAATGTCTGCCAACCATACTAGCCGCCCCATCGGTACATACACCTATGCAATTTTTTCCATTGTAAAGAATGTTTAATAATATAAGAATTAAGTGCGTTAAAAATCTCATCACTTGTTGTATATGAAACCAATTCTATACAACACAAAAATTCTTCTTTTATTTCCTCCAAAATAAAATCGATATATTTAACGTAGCAAATTAATATAGCTTTTTGGGAAATATCGCATGATTCATCAATTTGTATAGCAAAAAGTATTGATTCCTTTATCTTTTGAATTAACTGATATTCCAAATTCTCTGATAATTTTTCAATTCTTCTTCTCATAGTATCATTAGATAAGGGAATCGATTTGATTTTATCAACAGCAGCTTGTCCAAACATCTCTAAACAAACGTCTATTAAAACTGGTTTTATTAAATTTTCCCCAGTGGTGAATGACTTTTGGTTTTAGCAATTCGGAGGCAACTAAGTACGAGCATTTTAGTAGTGACTTGTTCGAAATAAAATTTTGTTTAAATGCTTTTGTTTGCAATTCGAACTCTTGTTTTTTACGCTCAAAATATTCACGCGATTTATTTTCCAGCTCAGAATGTATAGCCTTCAGATGTCGTAACATTTTAGATGGTTTCATAGCATCATTTACTAGAACTTCATGGCAAATGATACACATCGAACGTACATCTTCTTCCGTAGATTTGGGCCAAAGAATAAAACCATATTTTAAATATTCAGGTTGTAGCGTCTGATAATTAGTTTCGTTTTTTTGCTGGCGGAAGTTCTGCTTTGCGGTCATTTTTTGAGACGTTGAACCGGTATTCAAAAAATTAAACAGCGTGCCTTGTTTACGGTTCATGTTACTAAGGGTTAAAAATATTTTTTATTAGTGTCTATATAAAAACATCCGTACCTCGCTTTGCGTCGTTTCGTTTTGCGTTTTTTCGAAGTTGCGTCGCTGCTTAATTAGTACTAATTTTCATAGCGCGTCGTTAGATTTCCGATATTACGTTGTTGTTATGTTTTTGTAGGTTCCAGTTTTTATTATTTATTTTTTTTCTAAATGGTTTGAATTTTTCTGTTTTCTAAAAGATTGCACTACTTTGGTTCTAGGAAATTGGGTCATGCCATCAAAACTCCCCTTTTTAACTAAAGGTCAACGCAAAGCGAGGTGTGGGTGTCTATAATCTATTAATAATGAGTAAACTTACCTTTATATTAGTTCAATCCAGTTAAATATATGTATAATTATTATAATGTTTCGTTTAATTAACCATAAATTAAAGATGCTCCCAGACCACAACACAATTTAATTTAAAGCTGCTTCTGTTTCTGTCGCCAATAGAGCCAGTGTCTGCGCGCCGCGCTTTCGCGATTGCCTCGCACGTGACGGTAGCCCGCCCGCAGTACGGGTGTGTTCTTGGCAGACCAAATCCAGCAGACCGTTTGTCGGAAATACCCGAACGGCATGGTCATTGGCGTGCGGGTTGATTCAAATTATTCATTGAATAGGCGGAATTCTCGGGAAATATCAACAGGAAAGAATTGAAATTTGGCATTAGGAAGAAAAGGGGTAGTAGAAATATAGTGCAAGTGAAATTTTTCTCTTCCCTATTATAATTCTGGCATTTTCCGACCTATATAGAAACATTTAATATCTCGGAAACCTCTCGATAGAACATTTTTATTTTTGGGATGAAGTTGGATGACACCATAGAGACTTTAACTACGAAAAAATTTTCGACTGCCCGACGGTTCATCATGTGGTTTTTCCGATCTATATATAGCATTTTCCATTATCTCGGAAACCTCTCGATAGAACATTTTTATTTTTGGGATGAAGTTGGATGACACCATAGAGACTTTAACTACGAAAATTTTTCGACTGCCCGACGGTCCATCATGTGGTTTTTCCGATCTATATATAGCATTTTCCATCATCTCGGAAACCTCTCGATAGAACATTTTTATTTTTGGGATGAAGTTGGATGACACCATAGAGACTTCAACTATGAAAAAATTTTCGACTGCCCGACGGTCCATCATGTGGTTTTTCCGATATATATATATATATAGCATTTTCCAATATTTCGGAAACCTCTCGGTAGAATATTTTTATTTTCGGGATGAAGTTAGATGACAATAAAGGAAACTCAATAGTGAAAAAATTTTCGACTGCCCGACGGTCCATCATGTGGTTTTTCCGATCTATATATAGCATTTTCCATTATCTCGGAAACCTCTCGATAGAACATTTTTATTTTTGGGATGAAGTTGGATGACACCATAGAGACTTCAACTATGAAAAAATTTTCCGATATATATATAGCATTTTGCAATATCTCGGAAACCTCTCGATAGAACATTTTTATTTTCGGGATGAAGTTAGATGATAATAAAGGAAACCCAATAGTGAAAAAATTTTCGACTGCCCGACAGTCCATCATGTGGTTTTTCCGATCTATATATGTAAAGAAAAAATATTTCTTTAATTACCAATTATATTGACCACTGACAAACGCTAGTCAGGCAACCAACAATACTCAGGAATGTTTTTCTGGTTGCCTACCCAGACAATTTCACAATGCGCTCCTGATATCTAATAATAAAAAGATTCAGCATATGAGAATCCATAATTCCGAGTTAAGAATAATATTTTGGGAGATAAGTCTGAAATATGCATGTAAAGAAAAACTATTTCTTTAATTACCAATTATACTGACAAGCGCTAGTCTGTGGCATCCTTGGGCTGACGTCTATGGTCAGTTGAGAGGTCATGAAAAAATATAACATTGTAAAATAGATAAATAAGAATAATTGGTGAAAGAATAGACTTTAATTGTCGTTTCTTCGTTTTCAGGTGAAGTTGCAATAATAGTGTAGTTAAATAAGTTATCGTATTTGTAAGAAACTAACGAAATAAATCTTCGTTTTCAGAAGCAACGCATGAGTTTATTTTTAACCTAAAATGTAAGAAAAAATGTTATAAAACGACAATTTTGTTTGTTGAAATACCAAGAAAGTAGAAAAGATGGACCAACTACGCTTCTGAATTTGCATTATTACCGGCGAGTGATGGGAAATCAAGCGTATGTTGTGTAACGTCAATAACAACAAAGGAACAAAAAGTGTTTGCTATACCAGAAGAACTACAATCGATTGGCCTTCACAGGGAATTGATAAAGACCTCTGCATATAATAAAGTAAAAATAGTTTAAAGAAAAGATACCAGACACGAAAAGTTTGGATTAAAATGTCAAATGAACTTAGTAAAATCTATGTGGACGAAGATGGTAATTTACAATTCGGAGAGCAATATCTTGAAGAAATTGAACAAAAGTAACATCTGGAGGACAAGTAGCTGATACACAGTCATTGGAAAAAATATTTTCGAAACTAATTGAAAGCACACAAGAAATAAAAACAAAATTTAAAATATATTGCAGAGAAGTTTGTGATTGACAAATTTACAAGTAAAAACCCGAACGCAAGTCAATGGATTGAAAATTTTGAAAAGGAGTGTGCTCGTTTTGACATTACGGAAGATGGGAAAAAATTGAGATCCTCCGACTATTCCTGGACAAAAGCTGTGTTGATTGGTACGGTTCAATGATTATCAAATTGACCCTAGATTCAGATTGGACAGAATGGAAGGAAAAGTTTTGTGACACATTTGTCAACCAAGGTTGGAATCAAGTGAGTTATGCACTGTCATTTAAACATCGGGAAGGTTCATTAGTGGACTATGCCATAAAAAAGGAGAAACTTATATTGGATATGAGGAGAACAATAGACACAGGTACGCTAATAGATCTTATTGCGGCAGGATTGCCATGGTCTCTACTAGAGAAGATAAATAGAGAAGAGATGAAGGATACGGTTGACTTATTCAATGAAGTGAGAAAGTATGAACAGTTGGTAAAAAAATATAAAAATGGACCCTATAGAAAATATGACAATCAGAAGATAAATACCAGAATTGAAGAGCGGACTCCATGCAAAACGTGTGAAAATTGAATAAAGGCGTCCGCTATCACCCGGAATCTGCATGCTGGTTCAAGCTTAAGCAGGATGACGGGTTGAATAGAAAATTTATCAGACATGTAAATAATTCAGTGATTGAGGCAGAGTTAAATAAAACGCAACAAAAAAACTAATAGTGACACCATTAATTAAGATCAAACTACTATTAAATAAGGAAATGGAAATTGATGGAATATATGATTCAGGTTCCAATGTTTCTCTCATCAATTCAAAATTACTAAAAATAAAATCAAAAGAAATGGTAAAAACGAAGAGAATTTAGTAACAATTAATGGTGTCAAAAGACAAGTGGTTTGACAAACCTAAAGATAAAGATTTTTGATATAGAAGAAAATGTAGATGTATATATCATGGATGAGCCAAATTTCACATATGATTTCCTAATAGGACTGGATATAATAAAGAAATACAAGCTTGTACAAAATGACGACTTAAAAATAAGTCAAAAACAATACTTACTAGAAAACAATATAAGGTCAACTGGGGAAAAAGAGGAAGAGATAAATGAAAACAAAAACGAGGATACCAAATTAGGAAAAGTATATGAAATTAATTTCAATGAACATATTAAGGAAGAAGACTTTGAAATAAAAGTTGACCACTTAGATGAAAATAAAAAAAAACGAAATAAATAAACTTATACAACAATATGAATCTGTATTTGCCAAAGACAAGTATGATGTTGGAACAGTTAAGGGATATGAAGCAAGAATAGACTTACTGATGGATAAATACTGTTGCAAAGGGCCATACAAATGCACAATAGAAGACAAAAAGAGATTGTGGAACAGATAGCAAAATTATTGGATAATGAGCTTATAGAAGAGTCTTACAGTCCATTTGCAGCACCAGTAACTCTAGCATTTAAAAAGAGGAAAATAAAAATCAAGACTATGTATAGATTTCAGAGATTTAAATAAGATAAGTAGTACCACAGGCACAACCCTTTCCATTAATTGAAGATCTGATGATAAAAACAAGAAATTGTAACTATTTCACAAGCTTAGACATAAATTCCGCATTTTGGTCAATACCGCTACATGAATAGAAGATAGGAAAAGACAGGCTTCGTCACACAAGAAGGACACTTTTTCGTGGACTTGTCTACCATTTGGTTTAAAGACATCTCCGGCGATATTCCAAAGAATATTGAGTAATCCCAATATATTAAAAACAATAAGGAATATTTCTGTGGTAATCGATGGTTCGATACAGGTAACCACCGAAGGAGATAAAAAACTTTGGTTCGGCGAGGGGTTTAGAAATGCGGTATTTCGAGGTAGAAAGGGAAGGCGATCTCGCGATAGGGATGTTCCGATACCATCAAGGTATCGATACCTACTCATATAAGTAGTACTCGAATCATGTTTCGATACCTACTCATGTATCGGAACCAAAGTATCGATACCTACTCTTACTCATATCGATACATTTAAGATTTCATAGAAATTCATAAAGGAAAATGGCTTAAGCTTATCTATATACTGCTATTTTAACAATAACACTGATTTATTGATTGAAAGTTAGCAGAGGTATTGCTAATATGTTTGATGTTAATTTTTCAATTTGTTTTCAGATCTCTCTAAACCAGCTATGCTGTATTCAGTTCAGGAGTGAATTGAATAATTTTTTTGAAATCCAAATTATGAATATTGAAGTACGTTATATATATTTTATTTATAGAACCAATAAGAAAAGATCGTTAGGATAGATTTTCATTCTGTTTATTCCAAATATACATGTCAAAATATTAAACAAAAAAATCTTTTGCATCCAAATTTTCTAAAAACAGTAATTGCTCCAGTTAGGTTGGGGACATTCTGTTTCTGGACTTTGATATTGTTTATCCTGCCTTGGAAAATAGGCTTTGACTGAAATATTTGTTTCATTTCATCCCATTCCGCAAATGGGTTGCTCATCAATGGTGCCACTGGATTTGACAGGTATAATCAGAGCTCATCCCCTGGTGAGGTCTCTTCTTTTTGACCGTGAGCCAACTCCATGTGGTGTTTCCAGAAATCGTACTAGAGTACATAGCAAGTAGAAATGTATAAATTGGGAAGAAAGTCCGTAACTTAACCTAGGCTGTAACTGCGTTAATTTTGCATCACATTCTTGACATTCCATGCGTATTGCGAATTGCGCAAATTGACATCTCTGCTCCTGCGCTGCGTATCTTGCGGTTGAAATGGAAACCAGAAACCAATGTCAAAATTTGAGTACAATTCGATTCGATACCAAGTACTTTTTCTTTCGATACCAAGTAGGTATCGCAAAATTGATTCGATGCTGAAAGTACTTGGTATCGAAACAAAAGTATCGAGTACCTACTTGTATTTACTTGTATCGGAACATCCCTATCTCGCGAGCGAAGCGAGCACCGTAAAGTTCATAAGACGGACTTTCGTTAGGTGCATTTCACACGCCTTTACGACCACGCTAACATTTTCAAAAAATTATCTAAAACACCGATTTCCCGGTTTTTCGCGAAAGATGGTCCGGTAAAGTTGAAAAAGGCTTTTTCCACGGACACGATCAGGAAAAGCCGTTTTCATATGTGTACTCCCCGAGAATCGGTCGTTTGGATAGGGCTATTCGTATCTTCCAATCGCAATTAAAAATATTCTAAATTTATTGCTGAAAATAGCTTACTTCGGCTCAAACGCAAATTTCCAGATCATCAGTCACGTCCGACGTTCACAGAACATTGTCACATAATTTCAATTACAATTTTAATACATACCCCGTATAATATTTTAAAAAATTTTCAATTCATACGATTCGTAAGAGCCCTGGTGAGGTATTTTCTTATAGTTTAACAGTCTACGATATATATTTATGAAATTCAAAAATGTACCCAGCATAGAACCTGTTTGGCTATCCCTAGCCAATTCATTTCACCCCTGTCGATTCCTACTCTGAAATGACATTTGTCGTTGACATTCTAATCTTATGTATTGTAATCGCAACCAAACATTAAACAAATCAAAATGAATATTTCGCAGGTAGGGATTTTGCAGATAGCAGATAATACTTTATTCGGGTTGTACATTTCAATTTCCACTCCACAAAGAAACATAGACACGACCGTGTAAAATTCATCGTGCTTGGTTGTATTTATTTATATAAATGAATCTATCAAAATATGACTACCTATATTCATCATTCGTAATCAATGGATATTTTCATAAAAACCTTTTTGCAGGTAGGATTTCCTCACATATAGTGTAATCTTTCTTTTAATTCAGTTCAAACGGCCTCAGAAATCACGGAGAAACGTTCTATATTTCTAAAATAGTGTTTTTAAAATTCCATTCCCTCAATTTTTATCTAACGTAATCTTGACATTACTATTTCGTTCGGGCAGTAGAAACATTTTCATATCCAAGATAAGACCGTAATTTTCCGTTTTGAAAGTCGAGAATTATTCCATTCTATCACAATTTCCACGAAGAAACCCGAACGGGTTTCGAGATGAATCGTCTTGAAAACATAGACCTTGCGGCAATTGTATAGAATTACAGAATAAATCCGTTGCACTCGGTTTATGTGGGAACAACTGGAAAATTCACGGAGGGTGAATCGATGCTGGAGTTGAATTAATATTATTTTGGTTTTTTTTTTTGAAAAAGCACCCACTGCGAATCACTTATATACAGGGTGTCCCATATGCGTTGCCTATTATTAACAAATACTTTCCATCGAGTTATTTCGGCTGTTTCTGCTTACGGGTTCTTAATTCGATAAAATATTTTCGATTCATATACAGGGTGTCACATCTGAGTTCCGCATTCCTAGCGCTGACTTTCACTAGAGTTTTCCTCAAGTTTTCGTGGTTTTCCACGTACGGGAGTTAATTTCAATAAAATGTAATACAGGGTGTGCGATTTACATGTTTTTTTGGTATTTTTTGTGCTCCTTCGGGGTTTTTAGCCTTCCTTAGAGTTCTTTACGCCCTTTCGGTTTTTTCGCGCTCCTTCGGGGTTTTTTGGGTTCCTTTAAATTTTTTGCGTTCTTTCGTGTTTCTTCGGGTCCTTTCATGTTTTTTCACGTTCTTTCGTGTTTCTTCGGGTTCTTTCGTGTTTTTGCGTTCCTTCGGGTTTTCTTGGGTTACTTTGGGAGTTTTGCGATCTTTCGTATTTCTTCGCGATTTTTTGTGTTTCTTCGGGTCCTTTTGTGTTTTGTCGGGTTCTTTCGTGTTGCTTCGTGTTCTCTCGTGTTTCTTCCAGTTCTTTCGTGTTTTTTCGCTTTCAACGGTTTTTTTGTGCGTTCCTTCTGGGTTTTTTGGGCTTTTTGCGTTCTTTCGTGTTTCTTTGCTTTCAACGGATTTTTTTGCCATAATTCGTGTTTCTGTGCGCTTCTATGGGCCTCATTTATCTATGGTCTATATTGATCTATGGGCTTATGGATCTACTGGCCTATATTGATCTACGGGCTTATGGATCTACTGGCTTACTAGTATACTTAGAAAATATAAACTTACAGATTTTAGCGTAAACTATATAGATGACATTTTAATATTCTCCAAATCTTTTGATGAACACATATGCCACTTAAAGCAGTTATTAGAAGCAATTCTAACAGAAGGATTTCGATTGAAATTTACAAAATGTACGTTTGCATCAGCATATGTCAAATATCTAGGACATATTATACAGAACAATTCCGTCAAACCAGTGAAGGACAACCTAGTTTCGATAAGGAATTTCCCAGTACCAAAGACACAGAAGAATGTTCGATAGTTTTTGGGTAAAATAAATTTTTACCATGAATACATTCCAAGAAGTGCAATAATACTAGACCCACTTCATAATTTATTAAGAAAAGACCAGAAATTTTATTGGTCAGAAGAATGTCAAATCGCATTTGACAAAATTAAAAGCCTGCTATGTTCACAACCAATACTAAAGATTTTTGACCAAGATTTACCTATACATATTTACACTGATGGATCGTTAGAAGGCGTTGGAGCAATTTTGAAGCAAGTGCAACCAGATGGTAAAGAAAAAACCAGTTGCATACTTCTCAAAGAAACTAAATGCAGCGCAAAAGAAAAGAAAAGCTATCTATATTGAATGTTTGGCTATCAAAGAAGCTCTGAGATATTGGCAGTACTGGTTGATTGGCAAGTCATTTACAGTTTACTCAGACCACAAACCATTAGAGAATATGAACCTAAAAGCAAGGACAGATGAAGAGTTAGGTGATTTGACTTATTACCTTTCACAATATGACTTTAAAATTAAATATTCTCCAGGAAAGGAAAATGTAGAAGCAGACAGTTTAAGTAGAAACCCTGTATTAGAACCAGAGGAAAATAAAGAAGAACCACTGAAAATAGTGAACTTAATTACATTGGAAGATATTATAATGGATCAGAATAAAAATAAAGACATTCAGACCAACAAAGACAAAATAATACAAAAACACAATGTATATTATAAAAAGTAAGGAACAAAGAAAAATAATAATAACAGAAAGATTCAGTATTAAACTTATACAACAAGTACATAAAGACCTGTGTCATATTGGGAGTTGGACAAATGCTAAAGAGTATTAGTTCTCTATATGTGACAAACAATTTAACGAAGAATATAAAAGATGTTTGTAGAAACTGTGAAGTTTGCATAAAGAATAAAACAAGAGGACAGCACAAATATGGATTAATGTCACACTTAGGACCGGCGAGAAAACCTTTTGAAATAGTATCAATTGACACAATTGGTGGTTTGGGTGGATCAAGATCAACGAAGAAATATCTACATCTTTTAGTCGATCACTTCACTAGATATGCATTTATTATTACATCTAAAACCCAGAGTGCACAGGATTTTATAAAGCTGGTAAACAAGGTTACTGAACCGGATGAAATTGGGATACTCCTCACCGACCAGTACCCGGGTATAAACTCCACAGAATTTAAGAAATTTCTTAATGACAAACAGATAACAATAATATTTACAGCAGTCAACGCACCTTTTTTAACGGTCTAAATGAAAGACTAAATCAAACAATTTTAAACAAGATAAGATGCAAAATGTATGAAGATGAACAAAAAGAGCATGGACAACAATTGCACATGAATGTGTAGAGATATACAATCAGACCAATCATTCGGTAACTGGCTTCTCACCAGCCTACTTATTATATGGAACAGATGTTACAATCTTACCGAAGGACCTACGTCATGAACGCGGAAAAAGTGTCTGGATGAGAGAGAAAGAAACAGCGTTTAATAATACTTTGAAATCACACACTGTAAAAATAGTTCCTCATCTCAAACCATATTAATTTGTCTCAAGTACTCCGTACGTTTGAATACAGCCAAATGCATAAAGTACTTGACCCTAAATTTTACCCGTTTACCCTAAATAAAAGTTTCTTGAGCTAAGAAACTGATTAGTTTCAACCAAGCTCAGAGTTATTGACTCAGGTGGTAAAAAATTTGATCCAACGGTAATATTAATTAGTATGTAACTATTGATACTTTTCGTAGAATAAAATTTTGGTTTCATGTAAATAAATATTACATTTCACTGAAACTCGATTTGTAGTTGATTTAAAGGATCTTAGTTGAATGGGTCGAGAATTCAGTCGATAAAAATGATAGTATCTCTTATGTCAAGTGAAAGTTTCTTGGGTTAAGAAACTGATTGATTTGAGTTAAATTGAATTATTTTTCTTCACAGAAAAATAATTTCTCTTTATATTAATAAATACCGGAATACCGCGGCAGACCATGAATATTGTACGGAATGGGAAAGGTGTCTAGAGTTTCGTTGGAAGTTGCAGAGAGGAGCGAGTATACCTCAAGCGTCAACCGTCTGCTTTTCAAGACACGTCGTAAAGACAACCGTTCCCATCACGTCGGGGTCACCAATGTAGAATCGAAGGAATTTATCCTACTTATGCGTTTCGTCCCTGACGCACACATTTGGACTCATCAGTAAGGCTTTGTGTGCGCCATGCCATAGACGCAGTGGTTAGAAGTTTTGAGGAGCCGCCGGGAGTTGAACCCGGCACCTAAGTACCTAATCGGTGTGAAACTTGAGCGCAAACCCCTAGGCTACCGAAGCGCTGTGAACTAAGCTATGCGTGGCTATATAGAGTGCCGCCAAGAGATCCCTATACACTCCCCTGCCGCTACAATAGCTATAGTCCAGGCAGTGGGTTATCATCTCATCCCTGTCATCATCCAATACCAGATCACCCGGTTCTCCACCAACACAAAGATATTTGGTTTTCTAAGTTGACATTTAAGCCCCACTTCGTATTCTTTAATTAGCTTTGCATCATGTATTCCATGTCATCTTTATCACCGAATACAACAATATTGTGAGTAAAATGCACAAATAATTGCATTTAAATGGGATATATTTAATATAAAAGAGATAGAGTTTTGATTTAATTGCAGCCAATATAAAAAAGAAAAATATTTTTTAATTTATTTTGAACTGAAGTATGTGTCCTTGTCGTTTGGTAGTTGAATAAGAAAAATTTCATTGTAAAAAGAAATAAGATATTGTAAAATGTTAATGGTTTTTTTTTATAAATAATAATATGTAGAAAATTGTAATTTTATTTAAGAAAAAGAATAATTTGGAACCAGAGTTTAATTTTAACCTAAAATGAAAAATGTTTCATCATATATTAGCATTTTCCATATCTCGAAACCTTAGTAAATTTTTTTTGATGACAATAGAAACCCAATTGAAATTTTGACTCCTGACGTCCATATAGTTTTCCGATATTAAATCTTTCATATCGGAAACTTATTTTGGGAGTGGAATTTACATGTTAAAATTTTCACTTCCCATATTTCACAATTTTCCGAGATATTGGAAAATGCAATATATATCGGAAAACCACATGATGGCCGGGCAGTCGAAATTTTTTACTTTGGGTCTCTTTTATCATCTAACTTCATCCAAAATAAAAATGTTCTATCGAGAGGTTTCGAGATATTGAAAATGCTATATATATATCGGAAAATCTCTATGGACCGTCGGGCGTCAAAATTTTTATAGTTGAGTCTCTATGGTTATCCAACTTCATCCCAAAATAGAAATGTTTTAGAGGTTTCGAGATATTAAATTTTATATAGTGAAAATCAATTAGGAAGAAAAATTTCCTTACTATATTTTTCCTCACTTCCTAATACCAAATTAATTTTCCTTGATTCCCGAGAATTCCCTATTAATGAATAATTTGCACCCCGCCAATCTATGTATTTTCAAATTCTCTCTTTGCTCCAAATCCACCTTCCATGGTCCCTTTCACCACATTACCTAAAAGAATTTATAAATTCAATTCTTCTTATTTACCAGGTTTGGTAATTTGTTCCGTCGTACAGTACTGTCATAAATTACAATCTAAATTAAAAATTTTTTCTGGAAGGAAAATGCGGACCAAATTTTCTCCGCTACCAATTGGTCGCAAGTTGAGATAGCTGCTAGTGATTTTATATGAGTTAGATGATTCACGAACTTGATCCATAATTTAGTGGACAAATTTTGAAACCATTTTTATCTGAAGATTGCAAATTTCAATAAATATATTTGATAAAAATTGACAATTTGGGATTAAAAAATTATGTCATTTAATGAATCCTTCAAATAAAGAACATATAATCTTTAGATGAAAAGAAATACAAAAAAAATTATAAATTATAATATATTTTAAATAGAAATAAAATTTAAATAATTTCAATAAAGAAAAACAAAATATTTATCAACAATTATATGAGTTAAAAATACATAAAAAATAAATTAAATATTATGAAAATATATCAATTTAAATAAATGCAATAATTTTAATTTGAGAGAAAAATTTCAAAGTTTTAAACTTATTAACTAAATTCATAATTTGTAAGAAATTAATATGTGAATATTCAAGAATCTTAATAAACGATTTTATGAAACACTTCATGGAAACCAAAACTAAATAAATTCAGAATTCCTTATAATAACTTTTGCTAAATTTCTTCGAGTTGGAGGGAAAAATATCATTATTATGAGGACTTACATAATCGAAAATTATTGAAATTAAAATGATGATCATAGGGAGTAATAATTATTGGCATATTAAGGTTGGTGAACAAATTTTTAGTTCCAGTGGGATATAATCCATATGAAAATGCTTAAATAAGTTTTGGAGAATAAGAATGGATTTCGATTTTCAACCAAACTTTCAAACCCTAATTGAAAAAACTAATAAACTTGACTTCCAATTAAACTATCAAATAACTTTGAAATGAAATACAGAAATTATTATTCAATAAATTTTATACTAATTAATTAAAAACCTTTAATAAACATTAAACCTGTACAATTATACTTAAATTACACAAAATAAACTTAATAATTAATTAATACTTTATGAATACTCTATGAATAAAACACTTTTAATTAAATAAATTATATGGAATAAATTAGAAAGACAAGAAAAAGCATAATAAATTAAATTAGTAGTCAAAGAAGTATACGACAATCTATAAATCTTAAGACTAGTAACAATTGAAAACAATAAAAATTGACCCTAAATTTAAATTTACTAAAAAGTTTTAGTAACACAGATTCATAATCAGTTAACCTTGTAATTTATCAAGAATATATAGTATTACTAATTTACTTTCAAATAAAATTTTTTTGAAAAAAATTATTCATAAATGATTTGTAGTGTAAAATTGTAAGTAAATTATGTATAAAATGATAGTATTTTTAATGAAATTTTTGGTTAGTAAATTAATTTTAAATTAATTTTTATAAAATTTTATTTATAAATCGGGAAAGGAAAAATATTCATTAAGGTGAAGTTTTTGTGAAATGAGAGAGAACCATAATTTTACAGTATTAGAAGTTAAAGACCGTTCATACGCGGGCACATTGACGAAGGAACGTCCCTATAGCTTTCGTCCGAGCAACTTCACCATCGTAACTTGTCCAAGCATGACCCGTGCATTTGGGCGCCATTGAACCCGGCACTAAGGACCTAATCGCTGAATTGGCGTACAAGCTACCGAAGCCTGAACTAAGCTATGCGTGGCACAGCGCAAGACCTATAGCCCCGCGTAACACTAAGTCCAGAGTGGTAATTGATCCCGCAACACCATACGATCCCAGGTCTCATAACCAATATTTGGTTTCTAAGTTACATTTACCCCACTTCCATCTTTAATCTTCCACAGATCATTTTTTATCCAATCAACAATATTGTAAAATCACAAATAAAATTAATTGGATTTATTAATTAAGATAGATTTAATTAATTAGCATAAAAATTCAATTAAATCGTTTTTTAATAAAGCAATATTTTTTTAAAATTCACCAATTAAAATTATATATTAATTTTATTAAATAATTAAGTTTTTTATAAAAGCGAATATATAATCACAATTATTGTTCAAAAATTATATTATTACTACAATTTAAAACAATACTTGTTCATTAAAAATAAAAATGTAAGAATGGTTTAATAAAACATTTAGAAATTATTTAATCAAAAATGATATTGAAATGAAAATTTCTTAACGTATTTTAGTTAATGTTTATTAAATTTGATAAATGGAAAAGTTTAAACAATTTTTAATGTTTTATAATCAATAGGTTGTTTTAATCAAAAAATGTTATTTGAGTAATATTTTAGTTAATAAATTAAATGGTTTGTTAAAATTTCAAATCTGAGAGTTTGCGAGAATTATTTTTAATCAATAAAAAAGTTAAAAAAATAAAAGAGAGAATTTATGAAGAATATGGTTTAGTTGAAAACGAATAGAATAAAGAAATTATAAGAAGAATATAATATATGGTCATATAAAATAAATAAAGAAAAAAATAGAATGATAAGTGAAAATGAATCTATAATTAAAATGAAATCAACAATAAAGAAGAAAAAAGAAATAAAATAAAGAAAATGAATACCAGATAATCCAGAGAGAATTTCTCAGAGATTAAATAAAAATAAAACTTATTACCAAAATACCATGAAAATAGTACAACCAAAAATAAGAAGATTTTCTGGTTTAATCAGAATTTCATCCCTGACAATAAGAAAAATTACTATGAGAATCATAATTCGTTAAAATATTTTGGCAACACAAATAGATGTATGAAACATTTCCTAATTATAATTATTTGGACTGATAAGAGTTGATGGTCCAAAAGATCTATATGAGTATAAAAATAAATTGAAAATAATAATAAGAATCATGTGAAGAATAACTTTAATAGTTTCATTTAAGGTAGTTGTAATACTAGTTAAATAAGTTATGTTTGAAGAAATAAAAATAAATTTCTTTAGAAAAGATATTATTAACTAAAATTAAGTAAACGTTTTATATAAATAATTGTATTAAACATGTAAATTTTACTAATGAAGATAATGTATTAAAGCAATTCAATTTTGAACTCGTAGAACATTTTGTTTTCGATATTATATAAGCATTTTCCATATCTCGAAACCTTAGTAAACATTTTTATTTTGGGATGAATTGATGACACTGAATAATATAAAAATCACTCGACGTTCCTATATGTTTTCGAATTTGAAATCTGAATACGAAAACCTTTATGCCGTGGTCTGAAATTTTCCATGTTATCTTTATTTCATAACCATCAAAATAATGTGTCCGAATTTTCAATATTGGGAAAATCTATTAAATATCGGAAAAAAATGTTTACCTCGGAGTTAATTTTAAAATTGCTCTATTATTATCATAAACTTCATCCGAAACATAGGTTTGAAATTTTCCTAGGAATTCAAAATGTATAAATTCGCGAAAATTATATGCCTCGGAGTCGAAAATTTTTTCATATTGAATTTATTGAAAAATTTCGAAGAGATTTTATAATTTTCTAGTTAAAATCTTCTATAGTCGGAAAATGCCAATTTTATAGGGTAGAAAAATTCATTGCTATATTTCTCAAATATTGTCACAATTTCAATAAAAAATATCATTTGATCAGAAAATTGTGACAATTTGCAGCAGATTAAAAGAATTATGGTCATTTCAAATATATCTGCCCTTCAAATCAAAGAACATACTAATCTTTAGAGGATGAAAAGAAATAGACAAAAAGAAACTTCATAAATATATATATATATATATATATAATGCAGTAAATAATCAATTTACAATAATTTCAATATCGAGGGAAAGAATAAACGAAAATATTTATGCAACAATTACTCATCGAGTTATGAAAATACATTAAAAGAATAAATTAGAATATTAGTGACAAATATATCAATTTAAGCATGAAATGCATTAAGTTTTATACTTTTATGAGAGAAACAATTTCTAAATGTCTTTAAAACTTATTAACTGAAATTCCATGAATTTGGCGTTTCAACGGTAAATCTCACATATCCGTTGAAGTATTCAAGGAATCTTCTGATAAACGATTTTTATGAAACCAACTATCAGTGAAATACCCAAAACTATAATCAATAACCATGAGCAGTTCACTTATATATAAATACCTTGTTGCCTCAAAGTTTCTTCAGGAGTTCTGGAGGGTAGAAAAAATATGTCATTATTATGAGGGCGGCTTACATAATCTGAAAGATTATTGAAATTACAAAAATGATGATCATAGGGAGTAGAATGAATTACTTGGCATATTAAGTGTTGGTAGAACAAATCTTTTTAGCTTTCCATGTGGGACTATACAATCCATATGAAAATGCTTTATGCAAATAACGTTTTTGGATGAATGAAGACATGGATTTCGATTCTTTCCAACCAAACATTTCTAACACCCTCAACTTGTGTAATGAAAAACCTAGAAAGAAAACAGTGTTAGAACCTGTCCCAAATTTATACTATTCAGAAATTACTACACGAATATGAAATTGCTACAGAAAATATTAATTCACAGTACATTTTTAGTGAGTTATAAGTTAATCTAAAACCACTACTTATATGAATGCAACATATACCTTTTGACATTACTATCACTGTAGCAATTGGGAACACAGCAAGAATAAACCATTTCAATTAAATTAAATTGAATAAGTTGAAAATGAATACCTCTCTAGCTGAATAACACTACTTTTTGAATTAAAAATAAGTAGTCTATGTATGGAATAAATCTAGAACACGACATATAGAAAAAAATGGCGCTGACATAGATAACATGAAAGTTCATGCTCGTCAAAGAATAGTTCATCACGACCGAGATTCGATAAAATCCGTTTTTACCGATCACTAGGTACTCCGTACGTTTGAATACAGCCAAATGCATAAAGTACTTGACCCTAAATTTTACCCGTTTACCCTAAATAAAAGTTTCTTGAGCTAAGAAACTGATTAGTTTCAACCAAGCTCAGAGTTATTGACTCAGGTGGTAAAAAAATTTGATCCAACGGTAATATTAATTAGTATGTAACTATTGATACTTTTCGTAGAATAAAATTTTGGTTTCATGTAAATAAATATTACATTTCACTGAAACTCGATTTGTAGTTGATTTAAAGGATCTTAGTTGAATGGGTCGAGAATTCAGTCGATAAAAATGATAGTATCTCTTATGTCAAGTGAAAGTTTCTTGGGTTAAGAAACTGATTGATTTGAGCTAAATTGAATTATTTTTTCACAGAAAAATAATTTCTCTTTATATTAATAAATACCGGAATACCGCGGCAGACCATGAATATTGTACGGAATGGGAAAGGTGTCTAGAGTTTCGTTGGAAGTTGCAGAGAGGAGCGAGTATACCTCAAGCGTCAACCGTCTGCTTTTCAAGACACGTCGTAAAGACAACCGTTCCCATCACGTCGGGGTCACCAATGTAGAATCGAAGGAATTTATCCCTACTTATGCGTTTCGTCCCTGACGCACACATTTGGACTCATCAGTAAGGCTTGTGTGCGCCATGCCATAGACGCAGTGGTTAGAAGTTTTGAGGAGCCGCCGGGAGTTGAACCCGGCACCTAAGTACCTAATCGGTGTGAAACTTGAGCGCAAACCCCTAGGCTACCGAAGCGCTGTGAACTAAGCTATGCGTGGCTATATAGAGTGCCGCCAAGAGATCCCTATACACTCCCTGCCGCTACAATAGCTATAGTCCAGGCAGTGGGTTATCATCTCATCCCTGTCATCATCCAATACCAGATCACCCGGTTCTCCACCAACACAAAGATATTTGGTTTCTCTAAGTTGACATTTAAGCCCCACTTCGTATTCTTTAATTAGCTTGCGCATCATGTATTCCATGTCATCTTTATCACCGAATACAACAATATTGTGAGTAAAATGCACAAATAATTGCATTTAAATGGGATATATTTAATATAAAAGAGATAGAGTTTTGATTTAATTGCAGCCAATATAAAAAATTGCTACAATTAATTCGTTTTATTAAATCAATTACGCAATATTTTTTTACAAATGTCACTTCATATTGCAACAATTATATGTTCAATTTTATTCAAATATTTATAGTTTTCTTCAAGTAAATGAGGCGAATAATATAATCTCACGAGATTCTTGTCTCAAGAAACTGTAGTCGTTGCATCAACTGACAGAATTTACGACAACCGTACCTTCGTTCTATTAAACAAATAAAAATGAAACGAACGAATGGTTTCGTTAAAACCTATTTAGAATAATGTATTTGTCTCAATCAATTATGGATATTGAGACAAGTGCATAAACAATTTCTTGTAATTGTATGTTTATGTTGAATCAGTTGTTTCTTTCATTTCGATGAAATGTGAAAAGTTTCAGGCGAATGTTTTAGCTGTTCTCTATAATCAACTAGGTTGTTTTAATCAAGAAAAATAGTTCATTTGGAGTAATCAATTTTAGATTAATTCAAATTAAAATGGTTTGATTGAAAAAAATTCTCAAACTCCTGAGGAGTTTGA
The DNA here is from genome assembly GCA_030674115.1 of Micraspis discolor. Classification (NCBI taxonomy): domain Eukaryota; kingdom Metazoa; phylum Arthropoda; class Insecta; order Coleoptera; family Coccinellidae; genus Micraspis; species Micraspis discolor. Next base: position 41,134 of record JARTUT010000151.1, read on the forward strand.
GCGCAGAATTTTATTTTTACAGTGCATGACTATAACAAAAAGCGTTATGATAAAAATAGAAAAGATAGAGAATTTAATGAAGGAGATATGGTTTATGTTGAAAACGGGAATAAGTTAAATAGAAAGAAACTAGATCAACTAAGAATAGGACCATATTTTTATATGGTCCTATATATATAATAAATGAAAGAACAAATACTATTTACGAGATTGATACAGGACATAGAAAAACTGAGTCAAATCTATTTCACGTTTCAAAATTTATTCCAGTACAGATAAAAGAAGAGAAAGAAACGAGTAATTAAGACATAAGAGAAGACATGGAAGAGACCTAGAGAAAATCAAAAAAAAAAAAAAAAAAAAATCAAGAATATCAGTCATGAAAAAGTATTGTTGGCTTAGTTTGAATGCTTATCTAAGGAAAGAAAACCATCTTCTCTTTGGTCGTATTATTCGATGATAAGAAGTATTTTATCGACAAGAAAAACGTCGATATTAGTAAGTACCTACAGCTGTTTGCATTACTAAAACGTAAATCAGAAGGTTACGGAGCTAAAAATTCCAATATTTTTGCTAAACAAGATGTTAAAAAGTTTTTAACGAAAGCATCAGATGATACATACTTATTTAATAAAGTTGTTTTCGGCGATCGTCTGCTTCATTTTTGGCTGATTCTGGAGCTGATCTGTGTACCGTGAAACGCCATGGCGGATGGAAAAGCAATACTGTCGCTGAAGGTTACATCGAAAATTCGAAAGAGCAAAAGAAAAAATATCAGAAGCAATTTTTGGTTCCAACAACCAAAAAGGATTACAAGTTTGCCAACAATCATCAACTACTGATGTAAAAACTGTAAAATCCATTGGAATTAATATTACAAATTGTAGTAATTGTTCTTTTACCATTTATAATAAATAGATTTGCACATAGTTATGCATTTTGAATAAACTTTTTGATGAAACAATTACATGTTTTCCTTATAGAATTCCATTATGGTACTTAGTTCCATAATGAGCTTCCTTATGTCATCAAAATTGTGTGACATAACGTTGTCATTATGACATGCCATTAGATAAATACTTTTATGTTAATATCTCGGTACTACCGAGTCGGTAGATATTGAAATAGAAATTATCGAACCCGATATTTCTGTACTCGTAACTAAAAATTTCATCAGACTAAAATAATAACAGGGTATTTCAATACAAATTTAAGAATTGACAAAATTGTTAAACAGTATGAAAACAAATAGGCAATCAACTGCAGTATCCATCATCCAAATTTCATTTTGATATCTAATTCTAGAAATATTTACTTGATTCCACACATTTGCCCATCACTTACACTTACGAAAACGGTCAAGTATCAACCTACCAAAGGAACGTAGTTTGGGATAAGATCACGGCGTAAGTAAATGTGTCAAAAGGTGCGGGGATATTTGAATCCACAGATATTTTTATAATTGAAGGAGAGTTGAGGGAAATCTCTGCAGAATAAAACAGATAAATCAGCAAACTGGTGTTGGTAGGGCATCCATCCGAAAAATGATGAATGACACGAAATTTTTATTCCTAATGAAACAAAAAAATGGTGTCGAATGTGATATGTTAGGAAATGTGGAACCTACTCTCGAAGATTCACTGCACAAAGAAGTGGAGAATGCTGTGAGGAATTTCAACCATAGTTGAAAAAACGAGTCAAATTTTTTTATTCCAGTACTTTTGATCGATAGAGCTTGGCATAAAATATTCGTCAGTAGATTCACACATACCAATTCCTCAACCTCTGAGAATTCTAGAGGATTTGATTGGAAATCTCAATTTCCCAGTTCATGAAATTGTCACTTCGAATTTCACGCAGTTACAATGTAGATATTTTGATATAGCGGAACTGCTTCGCTCGGACATGTATGTCATTCCAATTCCACTACGATTACCGACTGTCGAGTCGTCCACAAGTGACATAGCTACATTAATTACTTCTTATATTCTCCAAGTTTATGGCGGAAATCAGTGCTGTGCAACAGACTTCAAGAACAGAAATCAATACAAAAAGAGGCCCTGACAAAGCAGGGCCGGATTAACCAAGTGGGGGCCCCTAGGCAGAGCACATTTCGGGGCCCCTTTTCAACCATCCTCAGATTTTATCAAGTTAATTAGTGGATAGGAGTAACATACATTCCTTATGTACAGGGTATCCCACCGGGAGTGCTCATTAGAATTTCCGATTTTTTCAAATGGAAATAGTCGTTTTTTCATTCAAATAAAGATTTGCAATGAGAAAATAAGTGGAATGTTATAAGGATTCTCTATATCTAAAATGCACCATTTTCAATATATTCAGGAATAACTGTAAGCTACCTACGAGCATAATAAAAAGTGAATAACTCGAAAACGGTTGAAGATGGCTATAGGGATTGATGCATAACATAAATGTGAAATTCGAAGATATATCCGAAAAAGTCGTAATATACAGGGTGTTTCATTATAAATAAGAAATTTGATACCATTTCCGGTGCAACCGGAAGTCACTGAAGTTTAAAAGTATAGGTAGGTATCATGAATAAAGGTCTTATTGACTCATATCTTCACACAAAATTTGGAAATATTCGAATAATGTTTTATCTATAAATTTCTAATGGGCATTCCGGCAGGACACCCTGTATACATTAGTATTATCATATCACTGATTCTCTGATTTCTTACTCACATAAATTTTATGTTTCGACTATCAGAAAAGTTTTCAATGGATGGGTTATAGGATATGATTAAGGTTTATATTCGTGTAGTGTGTAAGATGTAATATGGATACAGACATACAGTAAAGAAAAAAGACAGCACTATCTAATTTCAACTTTAATCAAGAGAATATAGTTTCCACTTTGGCGTTTTCACTTTAACTTTTATGTTATTGAATGCAAAAAAATGAATAAGGAGATAGGTAATTGTTTCATTGATTTTGATTTATGATAAATTTTGAAATTTTGTAACTTTTTGGTTACAAAATCATTCATCACATCTTGAAAATTGATCTTTTCCAATATATCATTTTCTATCGCCATTATCGATAAAGAATTCAAACGCTTCTGAGTCATTGATGAACGAAGACAATTTTTATTAATTTTAATTTTGAGAATTTCCGTTCCCGGTTGTATTTGATATCATCAAACTTTTATATATTTGTAATGCTATCATTACGTTAGGGAAAGTTGATTGGACCATATTATCAAAAATTAATCGGCAGGCATAATTTTATCGTTTTCCGTACTCCCAGCATCGTTTACTTGCAATACGAATTATTCGGATTGCACCATCTCGTTCATAAGCTCGGGCTCAATGTCATCGGAATAGTATTCCCTGAATTTTTAGAAACACTTTTGATTTCTTCGTCAGTTCTTTTAAAGAAATCTGCAAGAAATCCGAACAGAGAATCAATATCTCTATAAGATTCTATTCGACGCATCAATTATGAATGAAGCATATCTACTACAGGTAAATATGTTTCCAACTTTAACTTATATTTTCCTCTGTTCACAACTTCTTCTGCTGATCCTTCATCTTGATGCCTCTTTCTTTTTCGAAAACGCTGATTTTCATCACTATATTCGGTATCAGTGTCATTTGCCTTCATCTCATAATCATCAAATAATTTCTCTATGATTGCCAAAAATCCGAGAGAGATTTTAAGAGACCAATTGCAGTTCGGAGCTCAATGCTAGGTTTTTGTAAAGACATACTGACACCATTGATCTATCCAATATGGTAGCCCTAAATACTGCCATTACTGCATGTTCCTTTCTATCAGAACACTTTATTAGACATCGAGCCTCGTGAATCGTTTGTGCTGGTTGAGTCTTATCATCAACAATAGATTGCAATTATGAAAATTTCTATAACCTTCTGACAAAGCCTTAGTTGCATCCGTTCTTGCGCGCCACCTTGTGTCAGACACTTTTTCATCACTAGACCCTTTCCAATATGTTTCAACATAACTGACCAGCGATGAGTAGACGCCGAAAAAAAGTTATATCGCGCCTGTACAAATTCGAAAAATGAAATTGCTCCAATGCAGCTGATCACCGATACAACTCTTTGCAAAACTTTATTCCAATATTCTTTTTCTTTGTTTTATGCCATTTCCATAGATGAGTCAATTCGGCCGCTAATAAGTCGTCTACTAATCAGTAAACGAACACATTCTTTGTGTGCTTCATTATCCCCATGTGACTGAAGTATTCGTGACGTATTTTTCCAATCACAAAATCCAGTTCGAAACTGTGATTGGGCTCGATCTTCACCAAAAAGAACATATGGAAAGCAGTATACTTTTCCGGAAGATGGAGAATACATCAGCTACTCTCGTTTAATTTTGCCATCACTTATGTGTTTACGAAAATACATAGATTGAGAAAGAAATCTTCTGCTGTCATCATACTGTTGGCTTGAAGCAGAAAAATCGCTCTCAAAGTGTTGGCATTCATTAGGATCTCTAAAACACCAAAAATCTTGAATTTCATTTATAATATTTTGCCACAAGACAACGTCATTCTGGTATTCTACGCCTAAATGTAATTTGTTTTGGGGCTTTAATTGAACCTCGGTTTCACTATTCTCAGCCGCTAAAGAAACTGTATCTTGATCCTGATTCTTCTGTTCAGAATCCTTGCAAGGGTCGCAAGGGATTTCTACTGAGCCTGCTACCATACTTTGGCCATTGGACGTACTTGGAGAGGGTTCATTCTCTGTTGATTGCCGACTTGCACTGAATCTGAGTTGAGAGGGTTTTTTGTTTTCTTCAAGATTTCATCACATTTGTTCTGTTGCTCCTGTCGCCTTTTTCGTTTTTCTAAACCACTTAGGTATTTTGTCTTGAAGGGATCCTCCGACATTTTCTTACTTAAAGAGAAAGTGAGCAATCGTTAATAATCAGCGTTTTGATCTAAACACATCAGAATCAGAGAATATAAGTGAACTAAGTTTTTTTTTTTTCAGTGTCTGCCGTCATCCCTAGATAGAGACTGATTTTATCGCCCTAACCAAAGTAACTTATCAGCCGACACTTCAACCGTATGTATTACCCGAAGCAGAAAAAACTTAGAAAATACCGAAACATAACTTACCTTTGGAAATTATGCTTAAATCCAAAGAAAAATAAAAATATTCAGAACACTCTCTTCACCACACACTAAAGAATATGAAAGTAATCAATATTAATAAGAGTACAAAACTGTACTGTAACTTCCCTAGCTCTAGAATGAAATAATGGTGAAATGAAATGGATTTGTTTCACCAGTATTTGGCTTCCCCATTCCTCTGCAAAATTAACATGCTGATTGGCTGATTAATAATAATAATAATAATAATAAAGGTCTTTATTCACATGATTGTCCACTTACAAAGAAAAAAAAATTTACAGAATTTCTTATTGTGAAAAGGCGAGATCCAGCGCACTATAAAAGTGCACTGTTCTATCTAACCTTAGATTCACCCAACACAATCGATATACCCGCCCATATAGCAAATTTCGAAACAAATATAAAATTAAAAATAATTAAATATATATACATATATAAACCCAGAAAAGAATAGTCTCGATATTCACTTTCTCTTCCGTGATGTTAGAAAACAAAATGACACACTTCAATTCAACTCGACTCAACCTCAAGAATTGTAACCTGGTCAGCACCCAGTCACAGCTCCATCCTGCCTACCCCAGAGCCTCCGGAACAACAAGACCCTGAAACGGCTCAGGCCAGCAACACCTTTAATGTTCACGGATAGACTATTGATACATGATGCGATGTGGTATGAATAAGAACGCCGAAAAAACTGGGAAGAATACAAAGGTGGAGTAAGAGTTCCCTTGAATCGAATATTCAAATTATGTACGTCGGTCCGGAAGGTGATCTTATTATAAAGATAAGGTGGAGTCTTAGTAGTGATTATCTTCATGAACAAGACAGCTGCATGGAGAAATCTTCTATTTTCCATGTTGAGCCAATTCAACAAACTAAGCGTATGACTTATTCTATCAAATTTTCTGATTCCAAAAATTAATCGTAGACAGGAATTCTGTAGTACCTGAATGCGTTTTTTATCAGAGTATGTCAAACATGGTCCAAAAACAACATCTGCGTAATTGATATGTGAAAGCACCAAAGACTCGCACATCATTATTTTTACCCTTCTCGTTAAAAACTCTCTATTTCGGTAAATGATCCTCAACACACCATAGGCCCTCTTCAAGCATAAAGACACATGATCAGTAAAACGTAACTCGCTATCCAAGCAAACACCCAAGTCCTTAACCTTCTCCAGCAGCTCAACCCTCTCCGATCCAATGGTGACACAGTTCTCACTTTGTAGAAACTTCATCCTGGCACTCTTCGCCCCAAACAGGATGGCGACTGTCTTCTTTGCATTGAGGTGCAGACAGTGTTCTTCAGTTACCTCACGTATTCTATTGAGATCATAATTCAAGGCTCTGACAGCCTGATCCATTTCATCCGGATAGAAAGATATATATAATTGGGTATCATCCGCATAGTAATGCAACGAACAAGAAATGGTAATTTTATAAAACTGTGAGATGTACACAATAAAAAGATGGGTCCCAAAATAGAGCCTTGAGGAATACCTTTATATATCTCTAAGAAAGTTGAAATGCAACCCCTAAGAAAGACAGCCTGATAGCGGTTAGCTAAGTATGAAGAAACAAGAGCTACAGCTTTTTCAGAAAAACCAATATGTGTCAATATAGCTCTAAATGTCAAGTGATTTAGACTATCGAAGGCTTTAGAGTAATCTAAGAGTGTCAACAAAGTCAACTTTCCCTGATCTGTGGCTCTAATTATGTCATCAGTTATGTGCAGTAATGCTGTTGTGCAACTGTGACCCACCCTGAAACCTGACTGAACAGTTGGTATTATTTTATTCGAATTCAAATGAGGCCAAATTTGCTTGGACATAACTCTCTCGAGAAGTTTCGACAGAGTAGGTAGAATGCTGATAGGCCTCAAACCATTCAGGTCCCTAGGGTTAGGGACTTTAGCTACAGGTATGACAAAAGCTCTCTTCCATTGGCTTGGAAATACAGAATGCCTCAAGCAGAAATTTATTACATGTGTAATATGGGGCAGAATATGGGGAATAAATAATTTCAGCGTAAGTATGTTGACACCGTCATGTCCAATTGCTCTACTCTTAATGGACTTAATAAGTTCCAAGATCTCGATCTGGCCAACCTCCTCAAATGAAAAAAAGATTGGCAGCGATTACATTGTTTTGACTAGAGTAAAACGACAGCAATCCATCATGAGGGGACAAGTCGGGTACAGAATCCAGAAAATGGGCATTGATACTATCTACCTGTTCAGCTGCGAATGGTAATTCGATTTTTCTGTTTTCAATGAAACCAAATCTTTTCAGATTGGCCCAAGCAGTTTTCTGACTGATAGATTCATTAATATGCCTACTGTAATATGCTTTCTTTTCCCTTTTTACAGCAGAAGTAACAAGGTTTCTAAGTTTTTTGTACTCATTCCAATCAGTTGGTAGTTTACTCCGCTTGAATTTGGAGAATGCCTGGTTCCTAATTCCGATCATAAGTCTCAATGTCTCAGTCAGCCAGGGAGCATAGTTCTTCGATATTCTTGACGTCTTGAAAGGAGCATGCAGATCTAACAAAATTAAAATATTCGAGGTGAGAAACTCAACTTTCTCGTCAATTGTTTCCTTGTCATAAATATTATTCCAAGGAATGGACATAAGATCACACTTGAATTGCTCATAATCAAGATTTTTGAAATCTCTGTACGTCCTTAACACTAGGCCTGTTCTTCTAACTTTAAAATTGATAACACATTGAAAATGAAAATTATTCTTGAGATATCAGGAAGCCGCCCCTAAATTGATAAAAAGTCGGTGGCATATAAAAAAATGCTGAAAAGCTTGACGAGTCCATAACTGAAATAAAGTAGCGATCGGCGGCAACTAAAGAACTAGGGAAGGCAATTAGGCTTGAACTGACATATTTACGGACACATTGCGGTAAGCGGTACCTTTGTTGTTATTCCGAACGTCTTTCGATGTTAAATTTGTCTATATTTCTGACCACGGACGTAGGTTTTTGAGGGATTAGATTGCAATGAATATTTTATTCCATGTTGAAAATGTAATTCCATAAATCTTTTAGGGCCCTTAACTTATGTGGGACCCCTTGCTGGTGCGGGGCCCCCAGCTGACGCGAGGCCCCTAGGCAGTCGCCTACTCTGCCTAAAGGTTAATCCGGCACTGCGACAAAGAAGCTGCAAGCGAAGCCGTTCCCTTTCATATTTCTTCGGGCACGTCCAATAATTTTCTGATTTGATTAATCTTTAAAACCAGCATTATTTTTCATTCATTGTGGTGGTTTTATTAGTATCGTACTGGTCCAGAGTACTAAAAAATACTTCAGAATAAGCGCGTATAAGTTCTTTACCCCACGCCAGTGAGGTTTTATTCAGAAATCATCTAGATGTTATCAAAAATCCAACAATACCTTGTCACCTTCTTCGACACAACTCAAAAAAATATTGAGGGAAAATCAAAGTGTTGAATAGTTCATGAAGGAAAGGTAAGTGAACCTACAGCATAAACCCTTTGTCTATAAATTACATCGTACGTTGCACGCATCCGCGGCGGTTTCCGTTCAACGTTACGAAGCATCGAGAATTAGAAATTCGTTCAGTCGACCCAGTTTTGTCAATGGTTCGCGGTGCAGAACGTCTATTCGTAACTAGCGGCATACATCACAAGAACTCTTTCTCTTTCACTCGACCAGCTGATCCACGCAGGTCAAACAAGGATCCCCGAAAATACTTGGCTTATTCTGAATTTATCAGTGTTTATGTTTATATGACGGTGTAGGTGAAAGTGAAAACCATGGAAGATAGTGTACAGGTGGTGGCCAATAAGAAC
>JARTUT010001455.1:0-49999 GCA_030674115.1 Micraspis discolor
TTACGTTTTATTCAAAGTATTTTCCATCATTTGCCACTACTTTTCCCCATCTTTCTGGCAACATTCGGATACCCCGTCGAAAAAACTCTTCATCTTTTGACGCTATCCACAAATCTACCCAATTTTGGTGTCTTCATATGATGTGAAGCGCTGCTCAGACAGACCACGTGCCATCGACCGGAACAGATGATAATCAGAAGGGGCTAAGTCTGGTGAATACGGCGGGTGGGTAAAACTTCCCAGTTGAGTGTTTCCAAGTATGTTTTTACCGGCGCCGCAACATGTGGACGAGCATTATCGTGTAAAAGAATAATTTCGTCGTGTCTGGAGTAGTAATGGGCGCGTTTTCCTTAAGTGTCCTACTCAATCTCATCAATTGTGTTCGGTAGAGAGCTCCAGTAATGGTTTCGCTTGGTTTCAGCAATTCATAATACACGACACCAAGCTGATCCCACCAAATACACAGCATGAGTTTTTTCCATGAATATTCGGCTTAGCTGTCGATGTTGATGGTTCGCCGGGCTTAACCCATGACTTTCTCTTCTTTGGATTATCGTAGTGAATCCATTTTTCGTCACCAGTGACTATACGATGCAAAAACTGCAAGCAGCATTTCACTCGTGCATAATCGGCGTTCAACGTCTCTCGGCTTTAGTTCATATGGAACCCAATTTCCTTGTTTTTGAATCAATCCTAACGATTTTAAACTATGTGAAATTGCTTGTTGAGTCACTTGTAGAGTAAGTTCAAGTTCTTTTTGCGTTTAGGACGAATCTTCCTCCAATAGTGCTTCTAATTCCATGTCTTCGTACACTTTCGGCCTTCCACTGCGTTCTTTGTCTTTAACGTCAAACTCACCGTTCTTAAACTTTTGAAACCATTCCTGACAACTTCTCTCACTTAAAGCAGCTTCACCATATGCTTCTAGAAGAAATCGATGCGCCTCAGCTGCAGATTTTTTCACATTAAAGAAGTAAATCAAAAGTTCCCGCAAATGATGCTTATTCGGAATAAAACTTGACATTTTGCACGAAAAAATTACGTGATGCTGATACGGAATCACTAGTACTTTAAGGTTATGGTGTTGCCAGATGACTAAACTTGGGATATTACGTTTTACATCTGACAATTTCTCCATATCCTTCAGGCCATCTTTTGACAAACCGCGGAAACTTATTTGTACACCTAATAGTAATAATGCCTTTGAATACGATAGAACATCTGCCCGATTATAAATAGAAAAGGTCATTGGGTAGGAACAAGTAGTTCCAGGTACCAATTTATATTGGTACGTGGTATTAAAAAATGTACACGTATTGAAGAAAACATATGTAATGTCGTTTTAACTTAAAATATATCTGAAATGTTCATTCCAGAATTGTAAATATCCCATAGTGTTTTATTCTATATTGTATTTATTGAAATTTACAATCGACTTTCAAAAAGTCTTTAATAAATGTGTTGTATGTACCTACCTACAGTCTAATAGAAAATATTTCACATGGATAGATTCTTAGTTATCATTAGTCAGTTTTACTAGGACCTTTTTAATCTTCGTGAATTGAATGCATCTTCAGTCAGTTGGTTGGCATGTCATTGTAGCTTCTGATGATAATTTCTCGAGCAGTTTTCTATTTCTGTGTTGACATATGGGACTCTTGGATCCTCATTGAATGTGTGGTTGGAGATTTGCAATGGGGCATTAACCAATGAATATAGTATTTTTAATTGTAGTCTTTGGATAATTTGAATATTTGATGGCTTAGCGCAACCCCAGAATTGAATTACGTACGTCCATATTGGTTTAATGACCGCTTTGTAAATTAGCAATTTATTTTAAGGTTCAGTTTGGACTTTCTGCCTATAAAACAATACATTTTTTGTAATTTTAGATTTATTTTTTTCTGTTTTTCAGCATTGATTTGTTGTCTCCAGGTAAGGTGCTGGTTTCGACTGGTATTTCGTTTTCGAATATTTTGACAGGGGGATATATATTTATTTTTGTAGTGAATGATGCTGAGTCGCCATTTTCGATGCCACTGACCAAGGTCACTCAGGTGTTCTTTCAATTGTAAGGATGCTGCTTCAGCATTTTCATCAGATGAAAGTAAATTTATATCGTCAGTTAAAGATACTATGATGGTGTTTTCATTTTCCGAAATGTCTGAAGTATAGATGGTATATGTTGTGAAAGCAGTGGCGGCTTGTCCTATGAGGCAGGTGAGGCAGTGCCTCATCAAAAAAATTCTGAACCGTATATTTCTTCATTCCCTTTCATCATTACTTTTTTCCTCAATATTTTTCCCAATCTCACGTTCCTTTTATATTCATAACAAATCAAATCCTCTTTGACTAAACGGTTGGAGGCATGCCCAACGCAGGCTTCTTTGACTGAATTAGCGTGTTATTTACTTCGATGACCTACGAGAACGTAATGGAAAGCCGTTCTAGGATTAATCCGAGGCTGGCCTGTGCGCGATCTTAGCCGATCTGAGATCGTTCCGTTTCTGCGATGTCCAGAGGGTTATCTGCGTCGAAGCGATGAGAACATATCTTAGACTATATTCAGAGTATGTAAATCCGAACGCCCAAGTAACATTTTTGGTAACCTGAAGATTTATAAATTTGAAATTGGTGTTATTAGTGATTCATAATAGGGGTGCTGAGTACCTGAGGTGTTTTAGTTCATATAGGAGTTGCAAAAATGATTGATTCCCAGAAGTTTCTATAAACTATAGATTTTCAACTGTTCATAAAAACTTCAGGTTATAGTACCAAAAGGTTCATAATATGGGTTCATAACGGCGACAGGAACCTGCCTATGAAACATCAGAAGCAAGGTGATACAACAGTTATTATAGGGCGTTCTATAGAAGTGTTTGCAACTTCGTAATGTGACCGATAGTGTTCAGTGTTTTCAAGTTTTTATCAAGTCTTTTATATACATAAAAATCATGTGTGTCCAATAACTGAGTTCCCTTATAAATCAAGATGAGAATAAGTAATAAAAATGTGTTTTTAAATACAATTTCATAACTACTTGAAAGTGTTTGACTTCACTGCATTTTCATAGTTCACATAATAAACTATAAAAATTATTAAATTTACACCCAACAATCGGGAAAGAAATTTCTTCAGGTCCTTATTGATATTATTCATTTATATTATATCTATTATCCAATTTTTCTGCAAGGTGATTTAAATTCTCTCCACTTAATCCTTTTTTTCCAGGATCTATATCACTGTCCATATATTGCAGCATTGCAGATATTTCTTCTTCGACAGCCTTGTATAACAAAAATTTGTCTCTCTTATTAATACGAGGATACTGTATCCAGTCTTTGAAAACGGATTTCGTGCTGCACTCGCTGCATTTCTTGATTTGGCACAATAAAGGATGCCGTTTTGTTTCCAAGCTTCAGGAACAATTGTAAGAGAACGAATATCTCTTCCTGTTTCTTCGGTTTGAACTATTTTGAAAGACATGTCCACACCTAAATACAATTATTGAAAATAGTACACACTATCTTGAGTGAAAACTAGCGTCCAGAATATTAGGTTATGTTTTCATTCAGAGACTGACACCTCAAAACACCTTGAAATGACCAGTAGTCCTCACGCATCTGGATTAATTCGCATGCGTGAGAACTACTGGTCATTTCAAGGTGTTTTGAGTTACCATCATCATAATACAGGGATGGCGGTGGTGTAAATCACTTAAAGTTTATAAAGCTTCTACTTTTTTTATTCAGTAATTTTTATCACTTAAATTGGTGATTATGATTATTTCAAAAATTATTATAGAACAAAAAGGCAGTGTATTTGCAATAAAGATGTGAAATAATTTATATTAGTCCAAGTGTTAAGTATGACTAAATATCCGACACGGCCATATTGTTATTGAAAATGTCGTGTTTTTTCAGCTTTGTGAAAAATTTAGAACAAAGAAAAAAAGTTGAATTTGGATTGAAAATGAATTTTTTGTTGCTATTGCTATTATGCAAAACTTAGTGTTTGCATTGAGAAATTGTTACATTTAGAAAAAATAATTGAAATTGATTTGTATATTATTCAATAAAAAATTCAAAACTTTCGTATATCGAGGGCGCACGGGTTATTCGGACGTAAAATTCGATTTCATACAGTGTAGTAAAAATTACAAGTGTTTGCTAATTACCTTCAAGATTTTCTTCGCGCTTATAAGAAATGTAACTTGTAAGCGTTCAATAAAACCAACTATGTATCTTCAACTTCATATTTAATGTTATTGGGTTGTTTCTGAATTCAACTAACCAATAAACCAACAGATAAATAAAGATGAATAATACTTCACGTTGAATTAGAGTGAAACCATACGACAAAGTTGCGCATGCGCGTTTTCATCCAGAAAGGTAATTAACAACAACCGAAAGGTAACGTCTCCATATGGGAGTTTTATAACAGTCTTATAGATAGGATTATAAAAGTGTTCAAATGGTTATCGGAAAAACCATAAGTCTTTGTCGAGACTTATAGGGATGTTATAAATAATATCATTTAAGGCCAAAAAAGGATATATAGGGGAAAGGGAAAATTTATTTCATCTTCATTATAGAACTTTGAATTTTATAAGGCAGTGTCGAAGAGTGTATTCGCACTTTTATAAAACAAAAAATGCTACTTGGGAATAGCATGCTATTCAGATGGAACTCAGTTCCAAGCTCAAGTTGTGAATGTGGATATGCAGAAGAAACAATACCTCATCTCATCCATAATTGTCCCATATATAAATTTCCAGATGGTTTTAGGGCTACTCATAATGTTTCCGATCCTTTCTTAGAATGGATTATAAATTTCAAACAAATTTGATACGTATTTTTTTTATTCAGTTCTTTTTTCTGCTTTTGTATCTTAATTTTCAGATTAGATATGTGCAACTTGAAGAAGCCTTTTTGTTTATTAATAGAAGACCACTCTTTAAGAAAAAAGTCCCTCAAATATATTCATGCTTATTTTGTACACACAACAACCGTACTGTACTTATGCGAAGAGCCAGGTTTTTTTTTTACTGCGGTTTCTTCCCTAGGCTTTCATATCATACAACAGATTGAATGGCACTCCGTCACCTACCCCAGCTAACATTTGTTCTGTAAGCCAAAAGTTCAAAAGAATGTGTACGACGAATGAAAAAATTGATACAAAAAATAACTACTTATTATTTTCTTCAAGTTTTGTTCGAAGCTCAAATTATATTTTCCGAAACGTAGACGCAATAAACATATGAGTAAATTCATCCGTTGTCGAACCCTTACATTATACCATTCAGACATTATTTCCCCATAAAAGAATCATTTCGATCAATTTCCCTCCAACTGAAACTGAATTTATAAGTCCGGCCACTGTCAATTGGAAACGTTTCTGTGAAAGCATCGAAAATTTACATTTCGGACGTACTTTTTGACATCTTTTTTCCAATTATATGAAAAATTAATATTTTTAGACGAATACTTCAAGACTTTTTAAATAAGTTTAAGGCAGATGGGACGTCTCAAGATATTGGAAATTTCCTGTTGATTTGATTTGATTTGAGTTTTCAAATTTTCGGAATATATTAATTTCCCAAATATCTAAGTCAATTCCGTTATTGAGCAAAATCTGTCGAATAGTTTAGCAGTTAGGAGAATCTAAAATTTGATTACCTAGATGACTCTTTGAATATCCCTTCGATAACTTGAAAATCGTTTGAATAACATTGAAAGAAATAATTCTACCAAAAATCATTGATATCCTAGGGCTCGATAGTTTTGAGAAATACTGGATTTTTTTTTAATTTTTGCACTACTTTAAATTATCGATATATTGCATATTATTAAAATTCATTTCCATTGAAAGAATCCACGAGAAGATGAAGGATTAATTTAGTTCAAAGTATTAAGTGAGGAATGAATATATTCTTTATTCAGCTTGTATTGATGCTTATTGATAGGTACAAATTGAAATGTGAAAAATTGAAATTTGTTAATCCATATTTTCAATATATGACCATCATTCTTGAAAAAATAATTAAAATTCATTGACATTTCTGAAAGGAATTTGATGAGTTCAATTTTTCCTAACTTCCTAACAAAGATTCATTTATAAATATGTAGAGAAGCCATCTTTGTTTGAAAATATTGGGTTATAACTCAAATAAGATAGAGTAAGATAGGCGCTTGTTCATTAAGGTATAAGTTTGTTGATTTTTCTACACTCTATATATCGTTTGTTTATGTTTTTCAGAGTCCCAGATTTCGGAAAAGGTCTTTTTAATACGCGTGCAAAAGCTTTTGATCTTATGTCAGTGCTTTCGTACATTATTTTCACTATTCCAATAGTCTATCCTAGAAAATCCCACTTACATTCAAACATTTTCAATTTCTAGTGAAGATTCTTCCACAGTGTACAGGGTGCGGTCACTTTACCGTTTGCATATGAGAAAAAAAAGCAAAAATACATAATTGCAAATAAATTTATTTTCGAAAAAAATATAACATCTCTAATTGCTTGTGGACTCACATTTTATTCGGTATTGGAACGAAGTTCCTCATATTCTTCTACGATGCCAGTACTTATGCCTTATTACTACAGAATTTACGATACAGTTTATGCGCCATTTGTCTGATGGGAACTTGCATTATTTGGAAAGCACTGGCGAAATTCTTCAAAAATATCAGCATAATCTCCGTCAAGTTTCAGGTAAGAAGGGAGCAATCAAATAGGTTCTTCTTTCGTGGATTTTACATGCGCAGCCATGGCAACGAACGCACTGTAAACGTACACAACAATACGACTACACGCGGACAACTCAACTCGCTACGTTTCAGCTACCCCCTTTCGCCCTAGGTACGATACTGGCCGAGAATACGCATATGCGTGAATACCAGAGAGTGTAAACTTACTTTTGCTTTATTAATCTGACATGCTCGAGCAAACCCAAATTAGTATTTCCTTAAAGGTCTTTATCTTTGGATATCAAAGTTCTCTGACGATACTCTCAAATATATTCAAAATCACCCAATACTCAAAATCAATTTTCTTTTCAGATTACGTATCCGGATATCATCTTGATTACTTTCTTCTCATCTATGATATTTATATGGGTTGGAATGCCATTGATGTATCCGGAAAATCATTCACGGCCTATGGATGAAGTTGAAAAGGAAATACCCAGGGACGTCTTCACTACACTTCAACTTCCAGCTCACGGAAGAGACGTACCATTTCAAACCGAAATACCTCCAACAAACGCTCCCGTTGTTGCTGAATCAATTCAAAAACCACAGTGGATGTTATCTTTTACTTACAAAAAAGGCGACCTACAACAGAATGTAGAAAGTTCTGCCAATCCCCCCAATCCTGATCCTCAAAGGGGATGGCTAATAGCTGGATCATACCGAAGAGACTCGGATGTTCGAAATGCACAACTCTCAACAGGTAGTCAAACAGAAAAAATTTCAACGATAACTCCCCTTGTAACAGAAACAGTTCCAAAAGGTTGGAAGAGTACTCCAGGGACTGCAAAAGGATGGAAGGGTTCAACTGAAACAGAGACAAATTCGAAACGTTGGAAAGATGTTTCAGGAACTTATAGAAGGGATTTTTCATTTCAAACTCAAAAGATTCCCACAGTTACTCCCCTTGTAACAGTGAAAGCTCCAAAAGGTTGGAAAAGTATTTCTGTTCACTCTGTAATCGAGACGACTACAAAAGGTTGGAAGAGTACACATTCAACAGAGACTTATCCAAAACAATCGAATGATATCTCTGGAACTTACAGAAAGGACTTTTCATTTAGAAATGGAGAGGTTTCAACCAATGTTCCCCGTTCAGCTCCTACAGTTATCGAAACAACTTCAAAAGTATGGAAGAGTGTTTCTGGTACATATATCAGAGACTTTTCGTTTCAAAATAAGATAGCTTCTACCAATGCACCAGTTATTGTTGAGACAACTCCGAAAGGATGGAGAGTAAAACCTGAAGCTCACACACAAAAAATTATTTATCAAATTCGACATGATCCAATCACTAAACCTAACGTACCAGATACAACACCGAAAGGGTGGAGAATAAAACCTAATATTAATAATGAGATCTCTTCAACCAGTGCTCCAGTTATTGTTGAGACAACTCCGAAAGGATGGAGAGTAAAACCTGAAGCTCACACACAAAAAATTATTTATCAAATTCGACATGATCCAATCACTAAACCTAGAGTACCTGATACAACAACGAAAGGGTGGAGAATAAAACCTAATATTAATAATAAGATCTCTTCAACCAGTGCTCCAGTTATTGTTGAGTCAACTCCAATAGGATGGAGAGTAAAACCTGAATCATTCACAAAAGACCCTAGGTTTGAAGCTGCACAGGCTTCAATGAGTATTCCTAAAGTAGCAGATACAACTCCAAAAGTATGGAAAAGTGTTTCAGGAACATACAGAAGAGACTTTTCGTTCCTAAATAAGATCTCTTCAACTAGTACTCCCGCTACTGTTGATTCAACTCCAAAGGGATGGAGAGTCAAACCTGAAACTTACACAAATGATCCTTCCCATCAAAATGAACATGAACCACCAAGAAATGCAGAGATATCTGAGGTAAATCCAAAAGGATGGAGAAGTGTTTCTGGAACCTATAGAAAAGATTTTTCATCTCAAAATGAAAAAGTAACAACAATTGAGCCCATCATAGCGGAAACAACTATGAAAACATGGAAACGAATGTATGGAACTTACAGAAGAGACTCTTCGTTTCGATATGGTAAAATTCCAACAGCTGTTTCCACACAAAGTGATTCAACTCTGAAAGGATGGAGACGAACATTTGGAATCTACTGAAAAGAAAAGAAGGTTCGAGAAAATTTTCAGAAAAAATATCAACAAATTGTTCGGAGAACAGAGAAATGTATATAGAAATTTGACACTCAAGATATCGATCTCAAGTCACTCGAAATTAGTTGAAGTTTCGCAATAATTCTGGGATAATTAACTAATAATATTTCTGATACATATAATGATATTTTTATAGTCTCTCTTTGTAAATTAAATCAATATAACTCCTCTTCATTCTTGAGTATTTGAAGAAAATTGAGCTCATTATGAAATAGGAAGTGAAGTTTCTTCATGAGAAGTCGTTCAATAGCTTCATTCGGGTTCGTGGTTCGTATTTTCCTGACTGTTCTGGACAGTCCTCAGGGTGCGCAGAACTGATGCGTCATAGCTGAGTATTTTCGGACCATTCTTGGGCTGTCAGAAAAATATCAGAGAAATGCAGAACCCGAACAGCAAAATGAGGATAGGTACAGTTTTAGAGGTTCTTTGTTTAATTGCGCCTGCCAGACAACAACTTTCAAGCCCTTGGTTGTTTTTTCATTTGTGTTTACGAATATTTGTCAGGAAATTTTTGACAAAATAATATCTTGTATGAAGGTAAGTAGTAATGTTTCTGTATATATATATATATATATATATACATCCAAACATCATTTCTGCGTCATTCAATGATACTATCATCATTGCGTCCACTAGAAAGCTTCGTGTATATCGACATCTGTTCAGCCGAATGACGTTGGCAACACCACATAATCATTTTGCGAGTTTCAGTTCTCAGTATACTTGAAAAATGAAGGAGACAAATTTTTTCTCAATTCTACCAGCAACCTTGCGTCCTTACAGAACACCATCGTTTCTGCATCCGTATATTTATTTGAACATTATCTAGTTATTTCTGCGTCCATACGCTAATATACATGTCAACTATTCCGACAATTCTGCACAGGCGGTGTTGCCAAATTCATGATTGAATTTTCATTGTTGAATCTACCTACTCACTGTCCGTGACATTCCATTCGAAGGAACGCTAACCAATATTGCTGTTTAATTTGTAGCTTTTTCCTTTTTCGCCACTTTGGATATAGGGAGCAGTTAGCATATGAAGGAATGACAATTTTTAAGCGAAAGCACAAGTTACATGTTGTTTGTAAGAAATGCTTGTCGTACCGGGTTGAATCATATTGATTTTGAATTAAATTGGACATATAAAAATTTAGAAAGCACTGACGTGAGGTCAGATTGCTTTGGCGCTTTGGTTGAGTTACTTGCGAGTAAATATTCAAACCATAACAAATCTATAAGCACTCTGATCACGTGAACAATAGTCTTTTCCAGTACTATGGGACAATGTGATGCAAATATGAACGCCTAATGAATGAACAAACCTATATCTCAAATTAAAAATAACTACTCATAATTTTCCCCAAGTTTTGTGCGAAGCTATAATTCCCTTCCCCTAAAAACTTACGTCTGTGCTTTTCTGAATTTTGACAACGTATATTATTTCAGCCACCGAGATGGAATTCTATCTCTATGATTTCCGTTAGGAAAAATTTTGATGAACATTACGCCAACTGACACTGATTAATGAGCCCAGCATTTGTCAATCGAATATCGATCTGTGATGGCCATCGTTCAAAGAAAATCATCGGGACGTATGTCATTTCTCTTTCCTCTTGAGTAAATTAAAAAATGATCATATCTTTAGATGGAAAAGAGCTGCGACAATGAAATTTGAGGGTAAGTAAGATATCGATCACGTCAATTTATTCACGAATTTTTATTGAAATCCGAAAAATATCTTATGAGGTAGTGAGGATTAAAAATTTTTTGGGAATTTTTGAAAAATTTTCTAGCGTGACAATTTCTGCGGAATTTTTGAGCTGTCTTTTGCAGCCTCCTCAACAATATTTCAAGTATCAATTTGATCGGATGGATATTCTAGTAGTTATTGAGGAAACAAAATTTCAGATGCTCATAACTACTGAACCATCCGACGGGTTGGGCCCAATAATGAAATTGACCGAGATATTTGGACAATTAACCTATTCTGAAAATATGAAAACTCTAGCTGATTCTTTTTGATGCTAGAGAGGATACTGCCGGCCGGTCGGACAGACTCAACTTTCGCCACGAATTCTTCATCAGGAGTCGAACCCAATCGATTGAGACCATTTTCGGCTCGATATTCCAAAATAAGGCATTCGGGCAAAATGATAGGCACTTTGTTAGGGTGAACAAGAGCGCCAAAAATCAAGTAAAAGAATTGAAGAGTAAATTCCTCAACTGAAGACGAAACAATTGAATGAATAAAAACATATACAGGGTGAGTGGTCTCGTGAAAGACAACGGCTAAATAGAGATAAAGGACCTAAACCTGAGTGAGGATTGCGGGTTTAAATGTTTCAGATTCACATGGTGTTCTCTGAAAAAATGCTGAAACTATAAACTCTCAAATCTTCGTAAAAATGGCAAATTTTCTGCTTGATGGTTGACAAATATGAAGCTTGTTACAATACATATTCTCCATCAAATTGGCAAAAATTGAAAAAACTTGCAGGCTTGTATTAAAAATTTTCAATTTATGTGCCAGGTGGGAAATATGAGATACAAAATTAAAAAAAAAAAATCTTATTTCAACCCTGCTGAAGCATATAGAGATGACAGCTCATATACTCGTATTTATTCAAATAAAACAAATTGTCGTCTGAATGTAAATCGGTGGAAAACCCGTCAGCTGGTACAGCTAAACGTGAAGCGCGAGGCCCGAGTATAAGTACAGAAAATTTGAATAAATAATCGTAACCGCTTAGTTTAGAAGTTATCAGCAAAAATCTGAAAAATTTTTGGTCTTTTTCATAAATCCGGAACGGAACATAATAAACTATTAATGTTGTATATGAATGAAATCGTGTTATTGAGCTCCTCTCAAAAATATAGTAAATACCTAAAATCGACGCCATTTCGACATTTTTTTACATTAAAAGATCACATTATGACGAACAACTTTTATTTGGAACTTTTTCTATTACTTGTTTGAGTTTCTATACAGGGTGTCAACGGAATATGGAAACATGCTCGCGTTTGAATATCGTTAGAGTCATCGACTTCGATTTTTTTAAAGTGAAATACGTTCCGATTAGCATATTTCAACTGAGAAAAAATGGCAGAAGTATTTCCGGGAAGAACGGAAATGAAAAAATTCAAATGGCACTCTAGGTATGTCACTTGTTGATTTTGACATATCATGTGAATTATTTCGAACATTCCATTCTAATTACTAGATGGTTGAAAATGGATCCAATCGTTCAATTTTCAGTTCAGCTAATTGAGTCGAATTGAGCAGAAAGAAATAACCTTTTAGATTATACTCTGTTCCCAACATACTTGCAATTGAAAACATAATTTTTTTATGGAAAGTTTTTTCCGGAAGTATAAAAAGTCGAATAAATTACGAAATTTGGGATATTTAGTGGAGAGATGTAATTCACTCTCATGCTGGACTGAAAATTGAACGATCGAACTCATTTTCACCCATCTAGATATAAAAATGAAATTTCAAAAATAATTCACATTAATTGTCAAAATTGACAAGTGACATATAGTTGTACTCGTAATGACGTGTATGATGAAAATACGAAAAAATATACCTAGTGTGCCATCTAAGAATCAGAAATTATTTTCATTTATGGTCTCCCTGGAAGTATTTCTGACATTTTATTTCGTCGAATTATGCTCATCACTCATCAAAACGTATTTCACATTAAAAAAATCGAAGTCGATAACTTCAAGGGTATCTAAACGCGAGCATGTTTCTTATTCCGTTGACACCCTGTATAAAGGACCAAACGAATGGTTCATACTTGACTATAGAACGAGGGTGTCTATCTTTTTACACATTTTTATGACTAGCTGACGGTTATTCCACCGACAGCTAGCTGACGACTTTTTTTATTTGAATAATTATACAGGGTGTCTACTAAAATAGGTGCCAAACTTCAGCAGGTGATAGTACAAGTCATTTGCAACAAAAAATGTCCTATAACACTTTTTCGAAAACTTGATAGTTATCGAGTTACTCAACACTTCTTGGTTTTTCGGAATATTTTGCTTTCCCCTTTAAAAACAAGAATATCTCTGTTTTTCTTACAGCTACATCAAATCTGGACATATCATCGCAAAGGGCAGTGAAGGTGCTATAAAATAGGTAGTTACTAATGTTAAAAAAAAATGTTTCATACCGGGTGTTGTGAAAGGGTAAATGTAAAAATTGAAAAGAGTACAAACTTAGTGTTATTTTCTTGTTAGCTGTACAATTGAAAATTGGTGAATAAGTAATTGTTTTTTTTTCTAGGAAAAACTAGTACATGTAATAGACTTTTAAACAGTATATCAACTTTTCACTCAACTTTTTGTTTTTCCAACAATATTACGGTTTCAATTCAGGAAAACATAAAAATCAAAAACGCAAATTTTATGATAATTTATTTCAATACATTGTAGGTTCAAAACAGTTATAAATATTATTAATAGTATTAATAGTAACATAAAGGCAGCAAAGTTGTAAACAAAGGTTTGAGGAGGAGGTGGGATGGAGGGTGTGTTGGTGGTTATCTGGTGGTGCCCCGCAGGGGTCGCTGGGAATGAATACGACGAATGAAAAAGAACAATATGGCAATATGCAGTGCGGGAGTACGCGTTACGTTTCCCCAAAAGACAACAACCTAGCAGAAAGGCATTTGTAGAAGTTTTTAGGCGTTCTGGTGAAACTGGATCGTTTCGAGGTTTACGAAATAGAGAAGGTGGTCGAAATGCTCAGCACTGGAGGCAAGCACCAGCAATACTTCGCGCTATTAGAGAAGATCCCACTCAGAGGGTTGGTGCCACATTAGGGCTTCACCATTCCACAGTAAACAGAGTTTTTAAGCAAAATAATTTACACCCATATCATTTAAATAAAGTCCAGAATTTGTTACCTGTGGATGATGAGGTCTCATTAGAATTCTATAGGTGGTACCTAAATAAGTTGGAAGAGTAAGGATGTGATCAAATATTATGGAGAGATGTGGTAACATTCAGTAAAATTGGAATAATATATTTACGAAATTTCCATATGTGGGAAACGGAAAATCCACATGCGACTGTTATATCTCATTATCAGCATGAATTAAGAGTCAACGTCTGATTGGCGGCTATTCAAGCCCGTAATACTTCCCAATCGCCTCAATTCCAATGAATTCACAAATTAACTGAATAATAACGTGGTAGACATTCTTGAAGATATTTCCATAGCGGATAGATATCAACTTTATTTTCAACTGGACGGAGGCCCTGCCCTTAATAGTCGAATTTTGAGGGACTGGATGAATCAACGCTTTGGGGAGAAATGGATAGGAAGATATGGTCCCTCGAGATGGCCACCTAGAAGCCCCGATCATACCCCATTAGACTTTTATGTTTGGGGCACTTTGATAGAAAATGTGAATAAAAATCGCATTAATGTTCGAGAAGAACTAATCAACAGAATTCAGGAATGTTGTGATACAATGCATAGAAAACGTAATGAACTTCGAAAGGTTGTGGATTCTGTACGAAAAAGATGAATTGTTATAAAATTTGCGTGTCTGAATTTTATGTTTTTCTGAATTAAAACAGAGATATTGTTGGAAA
The DNA here is from genome assembly GCA_030674115.1 of Micraspis discolor. NCBI lineage: Eukaryota > Metazoa > Arthropoda > Insecta > Coleoptera > Coccinellidae > Micraspis > Micraspis discolor. Next base: position 14,520 of record JARTUT010001455.1, read on the forward strand.
AACAAAAAGTTAAGTGAAAAGTTGATATACCGTTTAAAAGTCTATTACATGTACTAATTTTTTGTAGAGAAAAAACCTCTACTTATTCACCAATTTTCTATGGTACAGCTTACAAGAAAATACCACTAAGTTTGCACTGTTTTCAATTTTTACATATACCCTTTTACTACACCCGGTATAAAACATTTTTTTAACATTAGTAACTACCTATTTTATAGCGCCTTTACTGCCCTCTGCGATGTTATGGTCAGATTTGATGTAGCTGTAAGAATAACAGAAATATTCTTGTTTTTAAAGGGTGAAGCAAGAAGTTTCGAAAAACCAAGAAGTGTTAAATAACTCGATAACTATAAACTTTTCGAAAAAGTGTTTAGGACATTTTTATTGCAAATAACTTGTACTATCACCTACTGAAGTTTGGTACCTATTATAGTAGACACCCTGTATAAACCATCATCTCTATAAATTTCAGCAGAGTTAAATTTTCTTAAACTAATTTCTTTTACGTGTTTTTGATGATCAGGTCGATAAACCCTCCGCTGCCTAGTGTCCTAGCTGACAATCACTATGCTTTACAATCCAGCCAAATGTGTCTATTCACAAAAATTATGGCTAAGGTTAAAATTGGTCAACAAAAACTATCTCTGGCTCCTGCTGCGACCGGGCTAAGATATGGAAATGTCACATTGGTTTTGAGGAAATTTTTTAGATTCAGTCTCAGTACGCTTTGTGCATTGATATTCTCTTGGAGATAGCAATCGAAAAAATATTTCAGGAAAACAAGTTATATTTCCCAATTTATTAGATATTGTGAAACAATGAATTATTGAAAGTTCTAACTGATCCTATTCGAAATTAATCAGTATGATGAATTGCTCACAAAACTAATGAAATTTTTACAGTTTATCTCCTTACTGCGAGGGCGACTCGACCTTTTGAGTCATATGTGGTTTTCGTGACAATCAAATATTTTACAATATCAAGAAATTTAATTGAATAATTTCAAGAACTGAGGGCTAGCGAAATCTGCAGTGTTGTTAGAAAATATTCAAATCACAAAAAATACCTACATAAGAAATGATCACCTGTCAATGACGAAATTCATTCATTCATCAAAAAAGTGTCTTCATATATTCAATTCATTCTTCGGAAAATAACTCAACATAATATAATGTAGACCATAAAGCAAGTTAGTTGACGAATCTGTATTGAATGAATAAAATGATAAATCAATTTTCATTGAATCGGTCATTTCAGTTAACCAAAGTAATTCTATGCTAATGATGCCGAATCTTATTTAAAAATTCCACCATTTCTTTCAAGATTATTGTAACATCAGTTTGATCTTGATCATACAAGGAATATCTCATTCGATCTCCAAGTGTCCTGAAGCGACGCGATGTGCAAAGTGGGATTCATCATAGATCTCAATTATTCTATTCACGAGACTCGAGTTCATAAGAGCAAAACTTCTTTACTGCAGTTGTTCAATGACCTTGAATCATTCGATATAAAAAGCGTAAACAACCCGCATCTGGAAATCATTAAAGGACGCAGAAATATCGGTTTGATCGTAGGCGATACCCAATGCAGTGTTGCCGGTTTTTTGAAGCACCAATGTCGGAATGGTGTGACAGTAATATGCATTTCGAATATACACTGAGCGACTGCAGCGCCGCAAATGGAAATTGTTCGAACTACAATATTCAGAAAAAGTCCACGATTTCATCATTGGGACGTCCTCGCCGTATTATAACGAAACAAACGATGACGTGATAACAGAGCGTTTAGCATTGACTTGTATTTCTGCGTCCGTATACGGACGCAGCAATGCGGTGGACGCAGAATTACATGTAAAAATCGTAATGTACGGACGCAAGTTTACAGGTGGGCTGTAAAATATATATATATATATATATTCTTTTGAACTTTTGGCTGTAATATGCTGTATTAACACGTTAATTATATTGTTTCCAGGCTTTCACTAACTGTGTGAATAAATAAGAGAAGCATTAGGCATAAGAGACAAAACTAATTGTGGTTGGGTGTTGAGTTTTATCTTAGAATTCTCAATCTTACAATCCATAAAAATGAATGACTTAATAAGATGGAAAGAAGAATTATTTGTACCTAGATGTTGAGAGAATATAAGACTAGGTGATATTTTCTTCCCCATTAAATGGTATTAGAAAGAATGGCCAATTATCGTATAACCTGCAACAAAATGGATATTCTCTTGTGGAGTGTACAGCAAAATATTCAGAGAGGTAATACAGTTCATCAAAATTCATAATGCCAAAATATCACCAAGTGTATCCATGTGATAAGAGTTGTGACTAAAATCTAGTCATTGTACTTCATAGTGCTACTTTTCGCAATAATCAAATCATTCCCATTTTTTAGAGCTATTTTTTGTAAGATTCAGCAAATCAATTTTGGGTTAATTTGCAGTTTAAAGACTCTTCCTATATTTTACATAATTTCTGGTCTGGTTAGGTTAGGTTAGGTTGGGTTGAGTTAGGTTTGAAAAAAACAATGCCAAAATTAAAGAAAAAAAAACGAAATTTTTTTTCAGATTTGCTACTTTTTTGTTATGTTAGATAATGTTAAGTTCATTAATAACAAAAAATGATGTCAAAATTTATTTTTGCTATTTTGAACAGTGGAACATGGAAAAAAAGAATTAAAAAAAAAACTGTTTCTCAGAAAGTTGGTGATTCAGTTATCCATAAAATTTACGTATATGGTATATATTTCGAGAATTTTGAATATGATTAGTAATTTGAATTCCGCTATTATAGTACTCAACTGTTTCTCTCAACATTGAATTTTTGGTTTGTCGATGAAAATTTAATAAAACATTATTCTAACTATGGAAAAAATTTTTATGCAGACGAAACTCTCAAACAGAAAAAGTTCGCTAGGAATTTCATTGATAATCAGGTTGCTGATAAATAAACTGAGATTCTCATTTCGTTTCATCAAAAATTTGAAATTTTTGAATATACCTAGATACATGCCAACATTACCTTCTTGAATATAATGGCTTTCAATCATTCATTTAAAAGGAGCTTTTAATCCAATTTGCAGTGAAAATTACGAATTTACCACAAATTGCGTTTTCAAGAAATCGTTGTTTAAGGGTTGGTAGCATTTGTAGTCAGCAAAAGATCCTGAACTGATACCTGCTCTAGAGGAGGGACCGATTTGACTGTACTGGAACTGTACAAGGATTGTACTGAAAAAATCGGAACAGCGAGCCAATTTGAAGATTTGGTTCAAAAATTGTCAGAGGAAAACCGGAATACGTTGTATTCGGCAAAATGTGCAAACTCGTAGGAGTATTTGAAGCGGTTACAGCAGAAAATTTCAATTTAATCTCTTGTTCATATAAGCCATAAATTAAAAGAAATGCAAATGGATTAATGAATATGTCAAGAATAAATTATAATGCACATTTTATATATTGCCGATAGCTGAAAGGAATTTTTTTTAATAAGGCTATTTTTTACATTATTGAATATAGTTAAGAAATTCGAATTGATAATTTCGAAAACTTAAATCATTTTAATAACTATAGTTGTACTAGTTCTTGCATTTTGAATTGGACAACTCAAAGAAATAAAGAAAACTCATAATCCTGCCCCTTTAAATATTAATTTATCATCATTTAACTTAATACCAATGTATGCACTATTTGAAACCATCTATGTAAGATCTGTTCATTTCTCTTAACGGATGCATATAAAATTCAAACATTTCAAATTACGAAAGAAATTGGTTGACGCCTCCCTCCTAAGGCGGTTCTACGGCAAAATCCTAAAATGGTCCTGAGGATAGTCCCAGAACCGTCAGAAAATAATCAGAAAAAAATCCTGATATAACCCGAACCTCGGACTACTCGGTTCGAAAATAGTCAGAGAAAACTGGAACACCGAACACTGAAATGCGCATGCTTCTGATGGGTCTGGAACAGTCAGAATTTGAACCCGAATGAAGCTAATGTCTGCGAAAAGTATATTCACTTCGGATAAGATCATTTGCTTCAAAACGAACAAATGGTGCAGATGTAGCTGAGACAAATATAATAGGATGGGAAATATTTCTGGAACTCGTAGAAATGAATTTTTTTATTCAGACTGAAAAAGTCCTAACCATTATTTCTCTGTAACTGAAAGAGTAAATCAGGATAGAGAGCGTTGCATTTGTGCTTCTGAAATTGAATCAAGTTCCAAACGATGCAATGTATATCGAATCTACAGAGAAGATACTTCATTTCTGAAATTTCCATGAAATGACAAGTCATTCACCCTTTATCGGGTGCAAAAGATCCTCTTCAATTCTCGACATAATCAAACCATAATAGCTAAAGTAACCGATACGTCGTTGAGGAAATATTTTTTGAAACTTACATGCCGTGAAAAGTTTGCTGTGATTTCAAATTTGAATATCTATATTTAAATACGAGCAGTATACAGGGTGTCTCAAGTTCGAGTGCCTATCAGACGTTCCTGGAGAACTAGACATATTTGAAATCTGAAAATTGGGATTAAGATATTGTCGAAGTTCTCTACAGAGCTAAAATATGTTCGAAGCCCAAAACCTTCCAGTTATACAGGGAGTGAAAATAAATTCGACGAAAAATTTTTTTTCAAGTTTTCCATTCCTGGTATGATCGAGTATTTAATAGTGAATACATTTCTGTTAAAACCATTGTATTAAATCGAATAGTTTTCATAATACCCAAAAAAACAGGGAAAAAAGTCAAATATGTTCAGTCAGTAATATGTTCATTATTCTTATTTCAAATTTCCTGAGCGTAAGCCGTTTTTACAACATCGAAGAGGAAGGATGTGAAAAGGTCATGCATCTTTTGGATTTCAAAAACAACATCACACGGTGTTTTAAATTTTGTGTTGAAAATTGTGATCTTAAATTGGCCATAACTTCTGTTTTTCAAATTAGAACCCTATTTTTTTATAATTGTGTTGGATTCTGCGGTCAAAAATAATGATAGTTTTCTCACATGATTATGCTCCTAAATTCAATAATTTCTGAGTTATTTGAGATTTTCTGGATTTATGGTGTACGTAGAGTCAAATTGATTGCATATAAAAAAATTCAATGAATATTCTTTCGAAACCATGGGAACACTCTGTACCCATAGAAGATAAATTATCTGTTAATAATTCACAAGTGTCAGGTGTTATTGTTATTCGTTATCTTCATTTCTCGATTTAACAAAATGAACCGTTATTCTAATTACGAAATTCTGGATCTATTTTATATACATGATGATTATCATTATTATTATTACAATTAGAGTTGAGGATAACCTATATAACTCACAATAAAAAAAAATTATAATAGGCTCATGCATGTGAATTCGGAAAAAAAGTGAGATTAAATTAAATTAATGAAATACTGTCCATACAAAAGAAAACTAAATCCACCACTGAAAATGAAACACGCACCTCTAACTGGTCACAAGTATCTACCGGACATTGATGTCAAGTCTCCTCTGTAAAAAGTACCTAGAATTGATTCGGAAAATCCCTAGAATTCCCTAGATTAGTGCAGAGGTGGCTCCATTCGCCCAGTGCAGGAAATATGTGAGTAAGGGGGGGGTTGTTCTCAAAGTTTCATGGAATATTAGGAAATAACGATACGAAAATTCTTGGGATATGAGTGATTTTATTTCTGATTCTCATTCATTTCCTGAATAAACTAATTATAATTATTTCATATATCACTATTTGGAAATAAGGTTAAGAATAAAACATTATCGAACAAAAGTTTTATTTGACTTAATAATAAAAACAACAACGAATTTATATAGTATATTATATAGGCTTTGAAAAACTAATCATTTATTGTATACAAACTTTTATATTGCATCAGCTTCAAATGTTCAGGTGTTACTTTGAATAATTTACAACATTTTTCATCATTTGAAAATCTAATGACTGAAACAGCGTTTAATGCTTCACTACCTATTTTATTTCTTTTTTTGTTTTAACATCTGTAACAACAGAAAAAACCCGTTCTGTTTCGGCATTACTATGAGGTAATGCCATACATAATCTAGCTAATTGTACTACATCTTGGTATTCATTAACTCCATTAAAATCTTTGTGGTCACCTAAGCTATTCCAAAATTCTTCTACATTCATTTTCATATATAATAATTTTTATTGTTGTCATCAGAAAAGTATATTGCAATTTTTTTCCACTGCCTATCAATATCATCTCCTTTGATGCCTTCGACTGAAGCGAATTTACTCCAAATGATTTTGAGAGACGAAAGCTCATCGGGTTTTTTAAAATCTAAAGCTACTTCCGGTGATAAAAATTTCAATGAATCGAAAAAAATATCATCAAGGGGAAATCTTTGCTGTATTTCAGTTGCAGCAGTAACGAAAAAATTCAAACAAGACTTTCTTATTGAAGTTTGAACTTCTGGCGATAGAAGGAAAGTAAATTGTTACAAGAAGAACCTGAGATCTATTTGCTCCAATTCTAAAAAGTGATGGGGTTTTACAATTCATTTTGGGGTCATTTAAAAATTCGGGTTTAATGAAATGAGCTGTGAGTTTACGAAAAATCTTTTTGCAATTATATGATAATTCATGAATCAATATTTTTTTGATTGAAAAGGGGCATTGAATTTATTGAACAAATTTAGAATATGATTCAAAAATAGTAATATTCCTTTAGTCGAATTATTATGTAGTTCATCAAATATGAAATTTACACATTTCGAGTTATCTTCTAATTTCGCAACTTTAAAATAATTTTGGAGAACAATCCAATTCTCGAGAACCCTTTAGACAGAATGTTGCATGGAAAGCCATCTGGTAGATGCTAATTTGAGCATTTTTTTTTTTTTCGAAATGGAAGAAATCTTGCATTTCTATCAATTCTGCAGTTGTTTTTTGAGGAAGAGGAAAAATAGCTTACTATATTTCTAATCAATTCCTCCGGTGTTCTAGGTAATTGAGAACAAGCATGGCTTGCAACGAAGTGGTAAGTTATAACATCTGTTGTTCACATTGTAAACAACAGATGTTATAACTTTACATGCTCAAAGATTGAATATTCTTTCAGAGATTTCTTTTTCAAAGGAATCGAGCAAGGAAGTAATTTTTGTCAAATTATACCACACTTAGAAATGTTTCATCCACATTCCTCAGCATAGAATACATATTGTGTTAGTTTAAGTGATTCAAGGGCCAGAAGCGAAATTTTTTCTACCTCTACGTTTGAGGATTGAAAAATCCTAGAATTTCCTATTTCCTAAAATTCCCTAAACCCAAAATTTTTCCCTAGATCTAGGACAATTCCTAGACTTAACATCACTGCTACCGGAGCTCCATGCGTCCCATCTGTTTTTGAAGCTGTTGACACTAGGGGCGTTGACGACACTGTGAGGCAACATATTCCATACCCGAAATACCCTGTTGCTCAATACAATACAAGAAATTCTCTCTGCTTCTGGTGAAAAATCGTTCCCTACTCAGCTTGTATCCGTGTCCTCTTAGATTACCTCTGTTTAGTGAAAATAGACCAGACATGTCAACACCCAAAAATGATGAATGTGACAGAATTATTAGTAGAACCTGCCGGGCCTTCAACTAGAAGTATCCTCATTTACCTTTCATGACGGAGAAGATCTTTAGAAAATATGTTTTAAATTTTTGGATATTATCAATTGGATGGGGCTCCGGCACATAGTTCACACGAGGTGTCTGAAGAATTCAATGCAATGTTTGGTAATCGGTGGATCGGACGCCGTTCTTCACTGTTTTGGCCCCCACGATCTCCCGATCTTATTCCCTTAGATTTTTATTTATGGTGTAGAATAAAAAACATAGTCTATGAATCTCCTATTGAAAGCAAAGAAGATTTGAAACGGCGTGTGGAGGATGCTTTCCACTCACTAAAGGGGAAGGAAATTGAGCTAGCGACTAACCGATGTGTTTCAAGACGTATTCGAAAGTGTGTGGAACAAAATGGTTACCATATTGAAACTCTTACCTGATCATTCTTTTTGTTAATTTGAGTTTTGAAACGTAATTTTATTTTTATTATCATGATTTATATATAATCATAATTCGGTGTAGGTACTGAAGTAGCGAATCTATTTAATGTGTCTCCTATTGAAGAGATGAATTCTCATTCGCTTCGAAATTAGTCGAAATATTAATTTCATCAACTTCCCTTTTTTGTATTCTTTAGGGGCTCTTACATTCCAAAATTTGGAAAGTTTGAAACAACGTTTCAGGAATTTAAAAAAATTGGGAATACTTCTCATTGGATACTCAACATTTTGTGTCATCCACCATGGATTTGAAATAAACAATATCGTTAAGTGCATTTGATTTTGTATTGCGTATACAATTGAAAAAATACAATATAAGAAATAAATCCAAAATCTCATTATTAGAATAGCAACGATTCATTTTGTGGAATCAAAAATTTCATAACGACTAACAATAAGACCTATCTGACACTTGTGAATTATAAATGGGATGATTTATCTTCTATGCTCACAGAATATCCTTTGAATTTGACTCTACGTACTACATAAATCCAGAAAATCTCAAATAACTCAGAAATTATTGAATTTAGCAGCATAATCATGTGAGAAAACTATCATTATTTTTGACCGCAGAATCCAACACAATTATAAAAAAATAGGGTTCCTATTTGAAAAACAGAAGTTATGCCCAATTTAAGATCAATATTTCAACACAAAATTTGAAACACCCTGTGATGATATTTATGAAATCCAAAAGATGCATGACCTTTTCACATCCTTCCTTTTCGATGTTGTAAAAACGGTTTACGCTCAGGATATTTAAAATAAGAATAATAAACATATTACTGACTGAACATATTCGACTTTTTTTCCAGTTTTTTTTTTTGATATTTTGAAAAGTATTCGATTTAATGCAATGGTTTTGACAGAAATGTATTCACTATTGAATACTCGATCATACCAGGAATGGAAAACTTGAAAAAAATTTTTTCGTTGAATTTATTTTCACTCCTGTATAACCGGAAGTTTTTAGGCTTCGAAAATATTTTAGCTCTGTAGAGAACTTCGAACAATATCATAATCCCAATTTTCATATTTCAAATATGTCTAGTTCTCCAGAAACGTCTAATAGGCACTCGAACTTGAGACACCCTGTAGTTACCTTTATTGTATTCTATTTCAGTTTCCAATATATGATATCGAGAACTTACTATTTTCAATTCTCGTGATCACTCAATTCTTCCAATCAGCTTGATTGTCGATCAACATCTTCCCTCTAGGTAGATTAATCCTAAAAAATTTTTATGAAACCTTTATTTCACTTGGTCAGCAATTATGCAGCATTGATCGATGATCGAAAATCAAATTGGGAAATGGAGAAAAGAATTCCGTAGCTGATTGTTGATCTAGCGCTTAATCGACCAATCAACGCTTTTTGAAACCCTCAGTTTATCCATCAAGGAGAGGAGGCAGAAATAAACTGAATCTGAATAGTCTCCAGAAATCCTTATGTCTTGTCAGTCACAATGGGAGCTTCACTTTATAGAAGCTCTATCAGAACGCTTTATCTTGACTCAATAACATTTCATGGAATAAAGTGTGTAGATATTCACTCAAAATGGGTAAATTTTTCAGAGAATTTGAGATGCAACATTTAGTATTGTACATTTAACAATTATTACTGGTCAAATAATAAAGGGAATAGGAAGTATTCATTTATTTGGATTGATTCTGAAACTTCGTTTTTTTGGTAGATCTAAGTTAGAATCATAGTTAGTAGTTCTCCTGTTCTATTATGCAACTGTATCGTAGGAGTTCATATCCTACCTATGCATCTCAAAATATGGTACATAGATTCTAAAAAATATTTCTGTTAGAGATTAGCTTCATTTGATCAACCCCTATATTGCTGCAACCAACAATTGAGTCAAGCATTGCAGGTTGCTACCATGCGCCCAAACGATCTGTCAACCTTCATCATAGCGTACAAGCGTGAGCCTCTGCGATTATTGTTCATGTTAAATAAACTTTATTATAATTATTGTTTTTATCTATGAGTAGAAATTGAAGTAGAACCAACCTCAACAGGTGATGATGACAAAACATTATCTCTGTATTCTATTCGGAACTTGAGTCATATAGGTTAATGTGGCATATAAATAATTATTAGTGTGTGTAGAGTAAAGGTTTTCATTAGACGATTAAAACCTATTCGTGTTTTACACAGTGCCGGATTAACCTTTAGGCAGAGTAGATGACTGCCTAGGGGCCCGCGTCAGCTGGGGGCCCTGCACCAGCAAGGGATCCCACATAAGTTAAGGGCCCTAACAGATTTATGGAATTACATTTTCAACATTAAATAAAATATTCATTGCAATGTAATCCCTCAAAACCTACGTCCGTCGTCAGAAATATAGACAAATGTCAGTTCACGCCTAATTGCCTTCCCTAGTGCTCTAGTTTTTTTTTTTTTTCTCAATCTCAAACATGTTTTTTCGGAAACACAAAAGTGGTGGCAAAATTAAACGGGAGTGGCTGCTGTATTCTCCATCCTCCGGAAAAGTATACTGCTTTCCATGTATTCTTTTTGGTGAAGATCGAGCCCAATCACAGTTTCGGACTGAATTTTGTGATTGGAAAAATGCGTCACAAATACTTCAGTCACATGAGGATAATGAAGCACACAAAGAATGTGTTCGTATACTGATTAGTAGACAACGTATTAGTGGCCGAATTGGCTCCTCTTTGGAAATGGCATATAATAAAAAAAAAGAAAATTGGAATAAAGTTTTGCAAGGAGTTGTATCGGTGATCAAATTCTCATCATCTCGTGGATTATCATTTCTAGGTGATGATGAAATTCTTGGTTCTCAACATAATGGCAACTATTCGGGAATTTTAGAATTACTCGCGTAGTACGATCCATTTCTTAGTTCGCATTTAGCAAAACATGGTAATGCTGGAAAAGGAAGAAAGTCATAATTGTCTTCAACGATTTGCGAGGAACTAATTGAAATATTGAGAAAAAGGTTTTGAATTTCATTATTAATGAAATCAAAGAAGCCAATAAGCGTTGATTCAACCCCAGACATGTCTCATACTGTAAGGCTGAGATACGTCTCTTCAAATGGAGAAGTTGCAGAACGTTTTTGACATTATTTCCAATAACTAGCCACAAAGGGAAAAAATTAGACTCAGCAAATTTACATTTTTTAGATCAACATAACATTGACATAAGAAATGCGAGAGGACAAACTTATGGCAATGCGTCATATATGTCTGGTTGTTACAATGGTCTACAGGCTCATATTAAAAAAATAAATAATCTCGCTCATTATGTTCCATGTACAGCGCACTCACCGAATTTGGTTGTAGTACGTGCTGTGGAGAGCTGCATTGGTCTGGAGCAATTTCATTTTTGGAATTTGTACAGGCACTACATAACTTTTTTTCGGCGTCAACTCATCGCTGGTCAATTATGCTGAAACATAATGGAAAGGGTCTAGTGGTGAAGAAAGTGTCTGACACAAGGTGGTGATGCAACTAAGGCTTTCTCAGAAGGTTATAAAAATTTTCAGAAAGCTTTGCAATCTATTGTTGATGATAAGACTCAACCTGCACAAACGATCACGAGGCTCGATGTCTAATAAAATGTTCTGATAGAATGGAACATGCAGTAATGGCAGTATTTTGGGCTACCATATTGAATAGAATCAATGGTGTCAATATGTCTTTACAAAAACCTAGCATTGAGCTTCGAACTGCAATTGGTCTCTTAAAATCCCTCTTGGATTTTTTGCAATCACAAAGAGAATTATTTGATGATTATGAGATGAAGGCAAATGACACGGATACCGAATATAGTGATAAAAATCAGCGTTTTCGAGAAAGAAAGAGGCATCAGGATGAAGGATCAGCAGAAGAAATTGGGAACAAAGGAAAAGATAAGTTTAAGTTGGAAACATATTTACCTGTAGTAGATATGCTTTATTCAGAATTGATGCGTCGAATAGAATCTTATAGAGATATTAATTGTCTGTTCGGATTTCTTACAGATCTCTTGAAAAGAACCGACGAAGAAATCAAAAGTGCTTCTAAAAAATTCAGGGAATACTATTCCGATGACATTGAGCCCGAGCTTAAGAACGAGTTGGTGCAATTCAAATATTTCGTATTGCAAGTAAACGATGCTGGGAGTACGGGAAACGATAAAATTATGCCTGCCGAAGAATCATACAAATTAATTTTTGATAATATGGTTCAATCAACTTTCCCTAATATATAGAAGTTTGATGATATCAAATGCAACAGTAATTGTATTCGTTCATCAATGACTCAGAAGCGTTTGAATTCTTTATCGATAATGGCGATCGAAAATGATATATTGAAAAGATCAATTTTCAAGAATGATTTTGTATCCTAAAAAGTTAGAAGAGTTGATTTCAAAATTGATCATAAATCATAATCAATGAAACAATTACCTATCTCCTTATTATTTTTTTAATTTAATAACATAAAAGTTAAAGTGAAAACGCCAAAGTGGAAACTATATTCTCTTGATTAAAGTTGAAATTAGATAGTGCTGTCTTTTTTTTCTTTACTGTATGTCTGTATCCATATTACATCATACACACTACACGAATAAAAACCTTAATCATATCTTATAACCTATCCATTGAAAACTTTTCTGATAGTCGAAACATAAAATTTATGTGAGTAAGAAATCAGAGAATCAGCGATATGATAATACTGATGTATACAGGGTGTCCCACCGGGAATGCCCATCAGAAATTTATGGCTATAACATTAATTCGAATACTTCCAAATTTTGTGTGAAGATATGAGTCAATAAGACCTTCATTCATGATACCTACCTATATTTTTAAATTTCAGTGACTTCCGGTAGCACCGGAAATGGTATCAAATTTCTTATTTATAATGGAACACCCTGTATATTACGACTTTTCGGATATTCCCGGTGGGATACCCTGTATATAAGGTATGTATGTTACTCCTATCCACTAATCAACTTGATAAAATCTGAGGATGGTTGAAAAGGGGCCCTGAAAATTGCACTGCCTAGGGGTCCCCACATGGTTAATCCGGCCCTGGTTTCACAATCCCTTTTTGCATTAAGTAAATATGGCTCCTCGGGGCAACATCGTGTCCGATAGTGCTGGAATAAATGCGGCAAAGAAGTGAATTTGTTTGTCAAATGTGGAAATTTCTATTCAAAACATCATCCAAGTTATATATTCAAAATATCTGAAACCTACATTGACAAAATGGCAAAATTTTATACTGTAGTAAACATGAATGTCAAAAAGAAGATGAAATACCTAAATCAATTTAAACTTCGAATCTCAAAATTGAATGAATCTTTTTATGAGAATTCTATCAGATCTGGAGGCAATTATTCAGGGAAATGCGATACTAAAGGAAACCATTGATCCAAATGTTTCAACCAAACATGACGAAAATCGTTAAGATTCCTACTATAAAGACATCATAATCGAGCAGAAGGATACACTAATAGAAGGATTGCAGGACAAAATTCTCAATATCAAAAATCAAATAAAACTTCTGGATAAGTATGAATCAACATTGAAGGTATTAGAGTAATATGAGTAAACATAAGAATAAAGAACGCAACATAACAACTATTGATCGCAAAAACATTGTCAACACTGAGATTCTGTATGAACCAGATATTCCACCGAAAAATTCAATTGCTACATTGCCAACATTATATGAGAGAGAGAGAGAGAATATTGAATGTCCTGATATGAATCAAAAAGGAATATGCGAGAGTCAAGATGAAGGCTGTCAGATCTGGGAGAGTACGAAAAATTTCGAGAGAGTTTAAAGAAATTTTTGGAAAATCACTGGTGCATCAAACGACAACCCAATAAAAGCCACTGAACGAAAAATATCCCTGTTCTTATCTAGAATATCTGCTGATACAATTTCACGAATATGATTAAGCAAAACATACCGGATGCTGAATGTCAGATGCTCCAATCAAAAATTCCCATATTTATCGTTCCTTCAATGTAAATATTCATGAAAAACTTGGAGAGGGCGAAGGACATAATTCATGGTTAATGAGGGGATAGATTTCAAAATTTTTTCGGAAGAATTCGACGGAAAAACAAAATACGAGTTAATCAAAAACTTTATACCGGAGTTGAAGAAGAGTAGTGAAAAAATGGCTCTTAATTTGATGCACTTCAAAGTATGAAAAATAAAATTAATGATCTCGAATGTTTGATACGCTTTCAGTCGGAGGGACTAGATGTGTTCTGTTTAACTGATATTGGTTATCTGAAACCCAAGTTCAAGGGTTGTGAATGAATGGTTGGTATATGGGTTATGCTTACACTAGATCCAACATAACAGGAGGAGGTTCTATGAAATTGCTGAGGAATGCGATACCAGTTTTTAAGAATATTCGCAATCATTCTCTATTCTCTGCAGCTCCACTAGAATTATCGGCGGTGAAATTGAGAATGGGCATGCTGGACATTATCGTCATCTGTATACATTCCTCTCCTTCAAGGAGTTTTAATATATTTATAAATTTTTATGGTTTGGCAGGTTTGACCAATGTAATGGGTGATTTTTTGTGGTTAGGATTTTCATGCATTAGTATTTGACAGATCACGCGGGATTTCAGACAAGGTGTCAAAGAGAAAGATGCTCAGTATGCTTTGACATTTCATAATGAATAGACTTACTAATGAGCAACGCTTGCAAATAATTGAATTATATTACAAAAATCAGTGTTCGGTTCGAAAAGTGTTTCGCGATTTACGTCCGATTTATGGTCTACATAATCGACCAAGTGAGCAAACAATTAATGCGATTGTGACCAAGTTTCGCACTCAGTTTACTTTATTGGACATTAAACCAACCACACGAATGCGTACAGTGCGTACAGAAGAGAATATTGCGTCTGTTTCTGAGAGTGTTGCCGAAGACCGTGAAATGTCGATTCGTCGCCGTTCGCAGCAAATGGGTTTGTGTTATTCGACGACATGGAAGATTTTACTCAAAGATCTTGGTGTAAAACCGTATAAAATACAGCTCCTGCAAGAACTGAAGCCGAACGATCTGCCACAACCTCGAATTTTCAGTGAATGGGCCCTAGAAAAGTTGGCAGAAAATCCGCTTTTTATCGACAAATTTTGTTCAGCGATGAGGCTCATTTCTGGTTGAATGGCTACGTAAATAAGCAAAATTGCCGCATTTGGAGTGAAGAGCAACCAGAAGCCGTTCAAGAACTGCCCATGCATCCCGAAAAATGCACTGTTTGGTGTGGTTTGTACGCTGGTGGAATCATTGGACCGTATTTTTTCAAAGATGGTGTTGGACGCAACGTTACGGTGAATGGCGATCGCTATCGTTCGATGCTAACAAACTTTTGTTGCCAAAAATGGAAGAACTGAACTTAGTTGACATGTGGTTTCAACAAGATGGCGCTACATGCCACACAGCTCGCGATTCTATGGCCATTTTGAGGGAAAACTTCGGAGAACAATTCATCTCAAGAAATGGCCCGGTAAGTTGGCCACCAAGATCATGCGATTTGACGCCTTTAGACTATTTTTTGTGGGGCTACGTTTAAAGTCTACAGAAATAAGCCAGCAACTATTCCAGTTTTGGAAGACAACATTTCGAACATTCCGAAGAAATTCGGGCTATTCCGGCCGAAATGCTCGAAAAAGTTGGCCAAAATTGGACTTTCCGAATGGACCACCTAAGACGCAGCCGCGGTCAACATTTAAATGAAATTATCTTCAAAAAGTAAATGTCATGGACCAATCTAACGTTTCAAATAAAGAACCGATGAGATTTTGCAAATTTTATGCGTTTTTTTTAAAAAAAGTTCTCAAGCTCTTAAAAATCACCCGTTATATTCCATTACATTTATAGCATACCCTGTTTGGACTGTAATGGAGTATACATTAGTCAAACCTGCCAATCCATAAAAAGAGAATAACTCTTCACAAAAGTGATGTGAGAATTCATCCTGAAAGATGTTCTTTAGCCCTTCATTCTTCAAGATTAGGACATTTTTAATTTTGAAAATTTCAAAAGTCTTGATAAAACATCTTATTAGCAAAAAGAACCTTCTTGGAAATGTGTTACATCAAAAATAATTCGGAAAGTATCAACAAAAATCTGTTGTTAAGTTGCTTAACTCAACTTCATAATATATAGTTACCTTCTATCTCTAGATCAGAAATTGTGACTCCTCTTGATCTTTTCCTAACTTTCAAATTAATAATTTCAGCTACTATCCCTTATCTTGATTCTATACTAATTTTCGATTTATTTACATCCCTAATCTATTGTCACTTTCCTACTCTATGTTTCTTTGACAATTATAAAAACTCCTTTAAAAAAAAACACTCAACATCATTCTTCAAACATTCCAAATTTGGACAACTTTATAAACCTTGAAAACTGTCAGTAGTTAATTCGTTATTGTAAAAATATTAAGTTATATAAAGTAATAATAAAAATATTAAGTTATATAATGTAATAATTTTCTGTAGAGTCCGATGAAGGACGTAAATACGTCCGAAATATAGACAATGTTTGAAAATTGGTTCAAAGAAACCTTGATTTTGGTTTTGAATGATTGTTTGAGCTATTACCATCATCTATTGTGGATGTAATGATTTCCGACGTTTCGATAGACATCTTCTATCTTTATCAAGGAGAAAAGTAAGAAACTTAAAAACTTAAGTGAAGATCAGATATCTCTCCTCAACAAAGGTCTCAAGTTCTCTATAGCCCCTAAGACGATACCAAAAATTGAAATCATGTTGGCGGCAGAAGAAACTGCACAGAAAATTCGAGAACCTGAAAAAGCCGAAGAGTACAGATGAAAAATCAGAACCTTGTAAGACAGGAATAACAAAACACCTCTACCCAATATAAATAAAGCTGAACAGAGGGCATTAAAAGATCTTAACTCGGATAGTTCCATAAAGATTCTTCCAGCAGACAAAGGAAATGCCACTGTAATTCTAGATGTTGGCTCTTATAATCAAAAAATCAATGAATTATTAGAAGCAGGAAAATACAAAAGACTAAAAAAGGACCCTACCACCACAGTTGAAAACAAGATTTACAATATCCTTTATAAATATCGAAATGAATTTCCGGATCAATTCATTAGATCAAGACTTACACCTCACTCCAGTAAACCACCACATTTATATGGTCTACCAAAGATACACAAAGCAAATATTTATAATAAGACCAATTGTGAGTTCAAGAAATTCAGCATGCCACCAATTGGCAAAATTTCTGCTAAAAATTATATCACCATTAAAAAGTAATTCAACATCGATGATAAGAAACACGAAACACTTCATAGAAATAATGAAACATCAAGAAATCATGGAAGAAGATGTCATGGTCAGCTTCGACATTACCAGTTTATTCACTAATATTCCGACAGATAAAACACTTATCATAGTTAGGAAAAAGCTTGAAGAAGATCAAACCCTTAGTGAAAGAACTACACTAAGCGTGGATGCAATTATGGAAATGCTTTCTATTTGTATTGAAACAACATATTTCCAATTTGAAGACATCTTTTATCAACAAGAATTTGGAATGGCCATGGGTTCACCACTATCACCAATTTTAGCTGATTTATATATGGAAATTTTCGAACAGAAGGCATTAGAAAAATATGTACTTAAACCCAAACTATGGAAAAGATATGTAGATGATACTTTCATTATTTGGCAACATGGAAGAGACACTATAGATGGATTCCTTCAATATCTAAACAATCAAGAGGAATCAATTAAATTCACAATTGAAATCGAGAAAGACAGACAACTTCCATTCTTAGATGTACTCGTACATAAACAAAATGGAATCCCAAGAACCACTGTGTATGAAAAGCCAACGAACACAGGACAATATCTACATTTTGGTTCAAACCACCAACTAAACACTAAATTGGGAGTAGCAAAATGTTTATTTGATAGAGCAATAAATATTTGTTGCACTGAAGAAGACCAAAATGAATAAATAAATAACATCTCGAAAACGCTTAGAAGAAATGGCTACCCCAAAAAGATATTAGAAAAAGCTAGACGAACAAGAGAAAGTCAACCTGAACCAACAGATATAAATCAGACCATTAAAACCGTAATTCCTTATGTAAAAGGTTTGTCTGAGAAAATGAGAAGAATTGGAAATAGATACAACATAACGACTGCATTCAAAACTCAAGACACTATCAGGGCTTAACTGAAAAGTTAAGCCTAATAATGAGACACAAAGGACAAAAAACTGCATATATGAATTACCTTGCGAGTGCGGAAGATCTTACATCGGAGAAACTAAACGCCCTCTGAATGTACGAATAAAAGAACATCAGAAGCTTCTACGAGTACTAGACAGCGACAAATCCAGGTTGGTCCAACATGCTGTATGATGAGAATCATCGTATAAAGTGGGATGAAGCATCAATAATATCCAAAGAAGAAAAACTTGCAAGAAGAAAAGCCAATCAGCAATCAAAGAAGCAGCATTTATGAAAATAACACCTGATTCCATAAGTGCTCCATCTATAGATCTGCCAGAAGTTTGGACGCCGATAGTTCGATCCAACTTGAAAAGATGAGTAGATAACATCGTTCATTTTTCTTTCATGACTTCTGTCATATTGACTTTTGAAAATTGATAATTTTCAAAAGGTTTCTTACTTTTCTCCTTGATAAAGATAGAAGATGTCTATCGAAACGTCGGAAATCATTACATCCACAATAGATGATGGTAATAGCCCAAACAATCATTCAAAACGAGCTCCATCATCAACAATATCTCGTCATCAACTTGATTTTGGTCAAAACAATTTGCCAAGAACCCATCTATATACACATATTCTTACGGCAATACTCCTTTTAGTCATTATAGCTGATATGTATAGAGTGGCTAGCTTTGTTGTCATCTATTTTTATTGTGATGACACTCAGATTTGCCTTTCTTTCCTTGCAAACTCTGTTTTTGGAGCTATCGACCAATTCAATTAAGACTTGTCCAGAATGCACGAGAAATATTTGTGAATACATGCTTTTCCATTCCTCTTCTGCCAAGATCGTTCAATGGAGAGTTTCATATAAAGATAGGCGATAATAAAATTCCATCCTCCACCTGCTGCAGAAATCTTGGAATTTTTTTGATTGTGAGCTAAGATTCAGGGAGCATGATTCGTTTCTGTTGAGGAGTCCTTTCGTTGCTCTTCGATATTAATATCGTCAAAGACAATCCCTAGACTTTTCATCACGGAAATATCCCTGCAAGACCCTTTGTATTGTCAAGATTGAATTACGGTTTGAAGGTTTTTAGCCATGTCTGGATTCCGTAGAGAAGTATAGATTGCAAAAACTGTAGAATTCGTGCTGTCGTTATATCTTGGGTTTGAGAAAATATGATACAGGAATTAGTGGTGGTATAAATAGGTTGGGGTGGCTCAGGGTTGAAAATGTTTTCCGGCTCCATATGATTGTTCTGATTCGTAGAATTTTAGGTACGGGAATTCCTCCATATTTGATGGCGAAGTTAGATTTTAGACGTGATGTTCACGGTGTCACAATAGGGCATTGGGGGAGGCTTATGCTGCCTCGATTTGTTTCAGCTATGTTCAGCGTTTTTTCACTTTTAGTGCAGTGGAATTGCATAACGAATTTCAGTTTTCTATGGGGAGTTTTTGTCGGGGCATTGAGGAGGGAAGTGAAAATGAATCTGCTTGTTAGCTAGTGTAAGTTTTGAGTTTTGGTGATTTTTCTTTTATGCTCCCATTTATTCTCAGTTTCAAATTACATTTTGTAAGAATTTTCTATTTGTATTAATATTCTTTCAAATCAAAATATCGTAATATTTTTTTGTCCTTAACTTCAAATTGGTGATCCAAAATTGTATTTTGAAAAGTTTAAATGGTGGTAGCAGGATCAAAAACGGGAAAATGATACTATGTCAGTTCGCCGACGTTTCGGAAATATATTTTTCCATCTTCAGGGCTAGACTAAACAATTGTATCCTCTATATAAATAATACAGTTCACAAATCTCAGATATGTATTTTGCAGAAATTATCAGACCGCAATGAAAAATAAACAACATAGTAATTTCGAGAGACATACGTCGACACACGGAGGTAGAACCAATATTGATTCCACCTCCGTGTGTCTCGAAATTACTATATTGTTTATTTTTCATTGCGGTTTGATAATTTCTTTCCATGCAAAATACATATTTGAGATTTGTAATCTATATTATTTATATAGAGGATAATGGGAGGATACAATTGTTTTTTTTTTTGTATTTATCAGGGGTTAAGTGGAGTAGCTTATGCTAAACTCCGCCCTTAAGGTATTTTCTACTATATTTAAAAATACACTATTATCATTATTATTATTAATGATTGAATCACTTTTTATCGGACGTTACCAGGTGGTCTCCTCTGACGGGATGTATTCCTGATTACGACCAATAAAAGTGGGAGTAGCCCAAGGATCCATTCTGAGGCCAGTTTTGTTTCTGATTATTTAAAATGATCTACCGGACTATTTATCTGGGGTTGAAACAACACTGTGGATTTATACAACTGTTGCGGTCAAATCTTCGGACGTGAATTCTTTCTTGAAGCTTTCCCAAGGAGCGCAGCTTAGCCTTTCTGAATGGTTCACTGTAAATACCCTGTATATATACAGGGTTAGTCTTTGACCACTGCGTTAATTTTAACCATAGGTTCTTGAGATCAAAAGAAACACTTTTTTTCCATATTCAGCTGCGATCAAAAGTTATAAGTATTTTAAGTTTCCACATTCATTAGTTTGAATGAAAAATACCTTTCACAGCATCCACTATTGAATCTGAATTGTCCAAAAACATTATTTGCCCTGTAAGAAATGATTCACTCACTCATGTTTCATCAGATGAGGTCCATATTCTGAAGATTCAGAATATACAAAATACTAATTTTCTGGTAAAAAAATTCAACTTTATAAACATAGCTTTTCGTTGTTCTACCATAATTTCTTTCTAGTACTAGTTATAAACCATCCCTTTCTAGTGAGAAATTCAAAAAAAAAAACAGAATTATTAGATGTTATCATCATACATTTCTAATTATCTTCTTAAGATTGCCAAATCAAAAAAACCATCCTTTCTATGAAAACTTCCAAGACATGAGGTTGTCAGATTGCCTTTTAGCGCTCTTGTTCACCCGAACAGAGTGCCTATCATTTTGCCCAAATGTCTGTAATTTTGGAATATCGAGCCGAAAATGGTCTCAATCGATTGGGTTCGACTCCTGATGAAGAATCCGTGGCAAAAGTTGAGTCAGTTGGCGTTATATTTATCAAAATTTTTCATAACGGGAAATTATAGAGATAGAATTCAATCTCGATGGCTGAAATAATATAGGTTGTCAATATTCAGAAAAGCACTGATGTGAGTTTTAAGGGAAGGGAATTATAGCTTCGAACAAAACTTGGGGAAAATTATGAGTAGTTATTTTTAATTTGAGATATAGGTTTGTCCATTCATTAGGCGTTCATATTTGCATCACATTATCCCATAGTACGAGAAAAGATTATTGTTCACCTGATCAAAGTGCTTATAAATTTGTTATAGTTTGAATATTTACTCGCAAGTAGCTCAACAAGAGCGCCCAAGCAATCTGACCTCACGTCATTGCTTTCTAAAATTTTTACTCAAAGCCAGAAAAAATCATCCATAATTTTCCAAACACTTATGTTAGATCATTAATATGAAACTATTCTGTTTAGGTTATAATTAATTACTGAACATGCCCCGAACATGCGTAAATTTTGGTTTTTATAATCAGAGTAATTGTTTTAATTATGTTAACAAATCAAAAATATAGAATAATGGTTATTCATAGATTATGTCAAATTTCAATACTTTACCATAGAATATCAATTTATTACTGAACCCCAGGAGAGAAAAAATTAATGATTGCAAAATTTTTTAAATGAAAGATAATATCTCTAACCATTATTCATATTCAGTAATAATTGTTCTCAGAATAACTATAGTGAATTATTACCACATTGAAATGTTATTATAACGTCCCTGTGGTGGGAAGTTCCCAATAAAATAGTGTTCTGTGGTTCTTTATTTGGATTCTGTTTGAAACATTCACCAGTTATTTGTAACTTTCTTCAAAAAAACATATGGAAAATATTGCAGGGATAATTTCGATTATTTGAAACTATTCAATTCAGCATGAAATGATTATGGTCAGAAAATGCATTCTATTCTAATCTTTCTTGTTTATGAGCTTATAGCTTCCAGTTTCAATATTGTTGGAATTTTAATTATAAATGCATCATAACAAACACTCAGAAATATTATAAGAAAGTCAAATTCTATTATCTGTTAAGTTTGTGAACCAGGTTGAATCGGTGAATGAAATGAAGATTTGAAAACACTTATACTTACAAAACAAATCTAGGAGACTGGGTTCGAAGTTTGTAAAACTCATATAGGCTTGATTTGAAGCATTCCATTGTTAGAATAGATGTAATTTGATGAAACCTGATAGTCAGAAGATTTGAAGAACCAGTTCTTCATAAAGACAACTCTTCAACTTAACAGGTCATGGCAGAAAATACATTACCTATTTCAACGGTCATCATGAAAATAAACCGAAGTACCTATGTGAGTGATGGAAATCCTTTTCTCTATTTATTATGGAATATTACTCTGGGTTGAGAATTAATTAAGGTGCTAGATATCATCAATAAGGAATATATCAAATGGCAATTTAGATTTTGTGGTGAATGTAAGACAAAAATTGTTCAGTGGTTAATTTCATCCATATAGTGTTTAGTGGTGGAACCATAGACTGGAGAGATTTCCCCAACCTTTTGTAGAAATATTTTATGAAGAAAGACATAAAATAATGCAAAATTGAACAAATCTGATTATTGAATGAATCATTTCAGCACAGAGTTGGATTTAGGAAAATCAGAAAATTTGGACAAAATTATATCGATTTATTAGCATTCATCTTCAAATATCTTAAAATACAATTTAGGAAAATAGATGAAGAATGATTTTATCTGCAAAAAAGACTAATGATTCTATGAATTACAAGATATGGACTTTTAGTTCAAGTGATATTTGTTTTTCATGCAATTTAACCAATCTGTGCAGTAGTAGTGCGAAAACCCACAAGAAATTGAATAAATCTATTGATGCCAAAATATGCATGACTGTTATCAAAAACCTTCTACAAGAGATCATTTCAATTGATATTGTCGTTTGAATATTACAGGTCTGGTCTTTCAACACCCTATATTATTTGAACGGGGCCAAATTTGGAAAAATGTTATAGAAAGAAAATATTTTTTTGACTTCATGAATCTATGATTAAAATAAACTCAGTGGTCAAAGACTCACCCTGTGAATATGAGAATTAACAACTCCAAAAAATATAAGAAGTTTTGAACTTCTTACGCCTTTAAAAACCTCTGAAGATATCTCATATTCATTTATGCAATGAGAATAATATTTACATTGCTTCCGATGAAATAGTGAAAACAGTAAACATTTCACTATTTATCGTAACCGCAACTCATTCATTACATTCCATGTCGGTATTACGGATCTGAACGATGACTTCACCAGGAATAACCCTTTTCATAATTCAAAATTTAAACAGTAGTAATGCATAAGAAAAGTAAAGATGAGATTATTATGCCTGGCCTTGAATCCTGTCTGGTAGAATATAAAACAAGAATGGATTCAGATCAAACGTGATACCTTCATGAGCGTTCATTGAAATCTGTGGGGTTGTGTCCGGTTAGTCAAGTTAGTAGGTTGGATTTTTTTTGTGAAATGGAGATTTCTGGATATATTCTCCAGGTGAGTTTACACTTAAAAATGTAGAAAAACACCGTCATGAGGTCAGGAGCATTTCCGCTCGTATTTATTTTCGCGGATTCAGTGTTATATTAAATAAAACCGCCGCAATGAATGTGAAAAAATCAACAAATTCATTCCTATCTTGAATTCGAAATAACCACTCATAGTTTTTCCTCAGTTTTCTTAGAAGCCCAAACTTCCTAGCCTGGAAAAAGGTATATCCAATCGAAAATTATGAATGAATTAATATATTTCTACAGTAAGTTCTTGTCCTTTGGAATGCCTAATTTATCCAAGCCAAAATTACTTGCATTAGGATATTCTGGGAGATAAAGTGTGAAATTAAACGCCTCATCGAAGGTGTTCGTCATTATCATTAATGAACTTATTGAATTCATTAATGATATATCCAGGAATTATTTAATTTTTTTATGAAAGGACAGGATGCGTGATGATTAAATCGAACTCACAAACTTCAATTTATCAAGTTTCTATTAGTAGAACTTGCGAAACTTATCCATTCTCAACTTCATAAACTTCCTTACTCAATAAAAAACCCCTATATCTCCTCGTGTCTACTCTCTCCGAAAAGGAATGTTCAAAATATGTAATATATTAATAAGCTGCAAAATCTCTCAAATTGTTGTTGAAATAAGACGAAAACCTTATGAGTAATCGTATTCTCCCGAAATATTATTCAGAATTTTTGAAAAATTTTTAGCCTGAGGATTTCAATAAAATTTGGTACACTGCTCTCTTTCAAAGTTATTCAGACGATTCCCAAATTTTGAAGTTATTGCGTAAAATAAATTTTAGATTCCCAATACTGCTGAACCATTCGACAAATTTGGCCCAATAACGAACTTGATCAAGATTTGGTCAATTTACTCATTCTGATAATGCAAAAGCTCTAGCCCACTCCTTCGAGTGATAGAGATTGTTCGACTGGACGACGAGACATACTCAAGTTTGACCACTGATTCTGCATTAGAAAGTCAAAGCCAATCGATTGAGACCATTTTCGTCTCGATATTCAAAGATTACAGCCGTTTTGGCCACACGATAGCACGCTGTTCAACTGTTACACTAGAACATGCGCGCAAAAATGTAATTGTCATGAGTTCGAAAAGTCATCCAATATGGGTTCTACATTATTGTAGTCCATTAAACTTGTATACTCAACAGCCTTCTATCGTCTTGCCAAAATATTTGTAATTTTCCAATATACAACTGAAAAGGATCTCCATCGATTATATTCGACTACTTAATGAAGGATCCGTCTTCAATTTTGGGTATATCCGGCCGTATTCTCTATCTTGAAGGGAATGTTCTACAGTTTTCTAATTTTTAGAACAGCTTAACTGTACAAATATTGCGGTTAAGCTCGTTATTGGGCCAAATCTGTCGAACAGTTCAGCAGTTATGAGCATCCGAAATTAGGGTTCCCTGATAAATAAAAAAAAAATTATTCGATCGAGTCGAAACATTGAAATCGTTTAGACAACGTAGAAAGAAAAAACTCTACGGAATTTTTTAAAAATTGTAAGGCTGAAATGTTATATTTCTATTCGAATAGTTGCATTTTTGAGATATTGTAAAAATGTTTAAAGCACTATATTTTTATGAAATTTTAAGAACACTTTGTTTAGATGTTTTGAAATGGTCAGTTAGTTATTCATGATAATGAGTAACTAACTGGTGCTTTCACAAAAGTTAAACTAATATACAGGGTGAGTCTTTGACCACTGCGTTAATTTCAACCATAGATTCTTGACGTCAAAAAAACATTTTCTTCCCATAACATCTTTACAAATTTGGCCCCGTTCAAAAGATATAAGGTGTTGAAATTTCATAAAAAATTGCATTTTCACCTGTAATATTCAAACGTCAATATCAATTGAAATGATCTCTTGTAGAAGGTTTTTGATAACACTCGTGCATATTTTGGCATCAATAGATTTATTCCACTCTTGTGGGTTTCTCACTACTACTCTACAGATTGATTAAAGTGTATGAAAAACAAATATCGCTTGAACTAAAGGTCCACATCTTGTACTTCCTGGAATCATTAGTCTTTTTTGCAGATAAAATCATTCCTCATCTTTTCTCCTAAATTGCACCATTCTTGAGATATTTGAAGTTGAAAGGAATTGAATCGATATAATTTTGTCCAAATTTTCTGATTTTCCCAAATCCAACTCTGTGCTGAAATGATTCAATAATCAGATTTGTTCAATGTTGCCATATTTTATGTCTTTATGAAATATTTCTACAAAGGTTGGGGAAATCTCTCCAGTCTATGGTTCCACCACTAAACACTATAGATGAAATTAACCACTGAACAATTTTTGTCTCACATTCACCACAAAATCTAAATTGCCATTTGCTGTATTCATTGTTAATGATGTCTAGCACCTTGTTTAATATTTAATCCAGAATCATATTCCATAAAAAATAGAGAAAAAGTTTTCCATCACTCTTCAGTATATTTTGACCGTTGAAATAGGTAAGTATTTTCTGTCAGGACCTGGTCAATTGAAGACTTGTCTTTATGAAGAGCTGGTTTTTTATAGCTCCAGACTTTCAGGGTTCATCAAATTATATCTATTCTAACATAGGAATGCTGCAAATTGAGCTCATATGAGTTTTAAAAACTTCGAACCCAGTCTCCTAGATTTGTTTTATACCTTTATTATCTTTATTTCATACACCGATTCAACCTTGTTCACAAACTTAGGAGGTAATAGAATTTGACTTAGTTTTAATATTCTGAATGTTTGTTATGATGCATGGTTAATTAAAAATCAATCAAGATTGAAACTGGAAGCTATAAGCTCATAAACAAGAAAGATTAGAATAGAATGCATTTTCTGACCATAGTCATTTCATACTGAATTGAATAATTCAAAACTATCGATATTATCCTTCCAATATTTTCCACATTTTTTTGAAAGAAAGCTACAAATAACTGTTGACAGTTTCAAACAGAATCAAAAAACAACAAGAAACCACAGAACACTTTTTATTTGGAACTACCCACCACAGAGACGTTATAATATTTTAATGTGATAATAATTCACTCTAATTATTCTGAGAAGAATCATAACTAAAGATCAATAATAGTTACAGATATTATCTTTTATTAAAAAAACATTGCAAATATTAATTTTTTCTCTCCTGGGATTCAGTAATAAATTAATACTCTATGGTAAGGTATTAAAATTTGACATAATCTATGAATAACCATTATTCAATATTTATGTTCTTGTTTACGTAATTAAAACATACTCTGATTATAAAAATCAGTAATTATAGTCTAAACAGAATAGATTCGTATTAATGATATAACGAAAAATTTTTTATTAAAGAACACCTAGTTGATTTTTCAAAATGAAATTTAGGTATTTCTTCAAGAAAGTATAATTGCACACCTAAATCTGGAATACTTGTAATCTATCCTGGTAAATTGTTATTGGGATTTAGTACAGAAAATAATCATCAAGCAAAGTAACATCACTTTAAAATGATTATTCGTAGTGACATCATTCATTGTTGTTGAAGATCTCGAAAAAGATTTTCATATTTTTAACAGTATCATATCAAGAGACCTCATAGACCTGTTCACTGGTCTCTGTCAAGGAGAAGAAACTTCAGAAATATCAGTCTTTGGAAAATCATAGATGATTTTTTCTGGCTTTGAGTCAAAAAAAAAAAGCACAGTGACAACCTCTTGCCTTGGAAGTTTTCATAGAAATGATGGATTTCATGATTTGGAAATTTTAAGAAGAAAATAACAAATGTATGATGATAACACCCAATAATTCTGAGGTTGTTTTTGGAATTTCTCACTCGGAAGGCATGGCTTATAATCTTGAAGTAGAAAGAAAATATAGTAGAACAACAAAAATCGGTAAAAATCTATGTTTATGGTGTTGAATTTTTTTACCAGAAAATTAGTATTTTGTATCTTCCTTCTGGATATGGACCTCATCGGATGAAACATGATTGAGTGAATCATTTCTTAGAGGGAAAATAATGTTTTTAAACATTCAGATTCAATAGTGGATGCTGTGGAAGGTATTTTTCATTCAAACTAAACTGGACTACAGAGGGGTATTTGCCCAATGTGAAAACTTAAAATGCTTATAACTATTCAACGCAGCTGAATATAGAAAAACCGTAACGGAAAAAGTGTTTTTTTTTTATCTCAAGAACCTATGGTTAAAATGAACGCAGTGGTCAAAGACTCACCCTGTATAATTGTTCACTACATTAATTTCTCACCAAACAAAAATTGAAATTTTTCTTAGTTTTTTTATATAGATAGTGGAATTATAAACTTGATTGAAATATAGGATGGGCTTCATTTCATAAAAGTTCACTGAGAGCTGACTTGTTCTCTACAGGATATGATTTATTCCCACTAGTAGATGTTATTATACATAATGAAGGTTATTATTTCATTAAAGGACTAATTTGATACATCGATTATTTTCAATTGGGTACTAATTTATAATGAATAAAATCAAGTATGAGTTTCCGCTAATTTCATATTTAATGTATATTTTGTGTCGATTACTCAGTATTCTATTACTTGAGACGCAGAGTGAAAAATATGAGAAAAGCATTGACGTGTGGTCAGAAGCTTTTTCGCGCTTGTTCTAAAATCATTTTCTTGACTATGTAACAGTGCGATATAAAAAAATTTAAAAAGCACTGACGTGAGGTCAGATTGCTTTGGCGCTCTTGTTGAGCTACTTGCGAGTAAATATTCAAACCATAACAAATCTATAAGCACTCTGATCAGGTGAACAATAGTCTTTTCTCGTACCATGGGACAATGTGATGCAGATATGAACGCCTAATGAATGAATGAATTAAAAATAACTACTCATAATTTTTTCCAAGTTTTGTTCGAAGCTACAATTCCCTTCTACTGAAAACTTACGTCGGTGCTTTTCTGATTCTGACAACTTATATTATTTCAGCCACCGAGATTGAATTGTATCTCTATGACTTACCGTTATGAAAAATTTTGATTAACATTACGCCAACTGACACTGATTAATGAGCCGGGCATTTGTCAATCGAATATCGATCTGTGATTGTCATCGTTCAAAGAAAATCACCGAGACTTCATGTCACTTCTCTTTTCTCTTGCGTAAATGAAAAAATGATCATATCTTTAGATGGAAAAGAGCTACGACAATGAAATTTGGGGATAAGTAAGATATCGATCACCTCAATATATTCACGAATTTTTATTGAAATCCGAATATCATCTTATGAGATAGTGAGGATTATAATTTTTATTTTGGGAATTTTTAAAAATTTTCTGCGAAATTTTGCGAGCTGTATGAGTAAGATATCGATCACCTCAATATATTCACGAATTTTTATTGAAATCCGAAAAATGTCTTATGAGATAATGACTAATGAAAAATTTTCTGACCGAGATATTTGGACAATTAACCTATTCTGAAAATTGCAAACTCTAGCTGATCTCGTTTGGATACTAGAGAGGATACGGCCGGCCAGCCGGCCGGACAGACTCAACGTTCGCCTCGAATTCTTCATCAGGGAATCGAACCCAATCGATTGAGACCATTTTAGGCTCGATATTCCAAAATTACAGACATTTGGGCATAATGATAGGCACTCTGTTCGGGTGAGCAAGAGCGCCAAAAACGGAGTTAGACAACTTGAAAGAAAACGAAAAATATCTCGAATTACAAATAACCAAACTTATAGTTTATTTTTAGTTTCATTTCAGTCAGTATCCCGTTTCCTTAGACCGTTATACCTTTATCTTCCTAGCGATTTCAATATAATTTAATAAACGAGGGTTGCCTTTTATATTTCGGAATTGGACAACCCTAGTGTTGCAATCTGCCAACTAACAGCTCTATCGTAAAGCCTGACACTTTTGAGGTTACAAGTAGTCAAAGCATTCTGACATACGAGAGCTATTTGTGTTTTTATAGTAACTTAAAAGATTCATCTAACCCAAAAAATGGTTTGAAATCGTGAACATTTTCGTATGATTATTTATTACAACTTTCGACATGGATTAATTCAACAACAGCGCATCGATTAACTCAATTCAATTTTTGGTCCTGAAGCTCCATCAAGAACCAGTGTTTATCGATGGTATGGTGAATTCAACCCAGAACGTAGTTCACTCCAAGACGAATTTCGTGGAGGTAGTCCAAAATCAGTTGTTTTTCAGAAAACGATTGATGCTGTGTGCCGACTGATATTGCAAGATGATCATGTGACCTATCGTGAGATTGGGACAACCTTAGGTATTAGTGGGAACAGCATACATTCAATATTGCATGAACCTTTGACCGTCAAAAAAATTTGTTCGCGTTGGATCCCACACAATTTGTCAATCGCCAAAAAAGGTTTGTATCGATTGGTCGAAAGAAATGCTCCGAAAATACGATCGCGGTGCTTCGAAGCAGTGCTACGACATCGTGATAAGTGATGAATCGTGGATTCATGCATGTGAGCCCGAAAGTAAACAACAGTCGATTGTATGGGTGTTTCAAGATGAGCCAAATCCACGCACGAAACACTTCTAAGCAAGTGGTCGCAATCTTATCACTGAAACAACGCAGAACAGTCAATTTTGAGTAATACACAACATGTTGTTTGCCAGTTGTCTTTCAAGAAATCAGGAAAACTAACCACCGAAGACGGATCACCCTTCACCAGGATAATGCGAGTTCTCACACATCTCAAACAGCTGCATTTTTGAGCACTCAAAACATCGATTTGATGAATTATCCGCCGTATAGTCCTGACTTGGCACCGAATTACTTTTTATTCCCGTACCTAAAAAATAAAATGAGAGGTCAACGTTTTTCGACACTTGAAGAAGCGGTTTATACGTTCAGAATGCATGTTTTGGAGATATCTCAATTAGAGCGGCAAAAGTGCTTCGACAATTGATTCCATCGCATGCAAAAGTGTATAGATCTAAATAGTGGATATTTAAAAAAAAACAATAAAGCGATTTCCTATGACTAATATTTGTTTTTTGTTCTCTAATCCCGAAATTCAAAAGGCAGCCCTTGTAATCCGTATAGGGATTTTATTGCGTAATCCATTGAATAAGGAATTATAGATCCGAACGGAATACGGTTCATTCTTCTCATAGTACCTAGACTTTGTAGTAATTTTCAATAGTGATAATTTTTACGATATTCACTTCTATTTCATATAATCACTGGAATCATCCAATACATGTAGCAACATGATCAGAAAAAATTATTTTTCAGTGAACAAGATCTTCTTTCATTATGATATCAGAATTTTGGACGGATGAACAATGAAATAGTTGTATTGATTTTTTGGAACTTCTATGAAACGAACTGAATTATGATGTCAGTTTTGACATCATATCGACGATCACAAACGAGGCTGCAAATCGAAACATTTTTAGTTTCCGAAATCTTGAAAGATATTGTGAGTTGTTAGCTTCTTACTATGAGAGGATCAGTGGATAACAGACTGAAATTCAAGGATGTTGTGAATATCATTAACCTTGATATACAATCCAAATTTTTCCGAATAAAATATCATGAGATATAAAATAATTGAATAAAGGTTTTGGAATTTTTTGAAATCTTCTTGAGTGACGACTTCGTGGAAATTCTGCAAATCTATTTGTTTCAATCTCATTCAAACATCTTCCAAGTAACAATTTCATCTGATAAATATTCTGGGAGTTATCGAGGAAACAATAACGAATATGTAAGGACAATCAACCAATTCTGAAAATATGAAATCTCTAGTTCATCTCTTTCTGAGGATAGATAGTATACAAGCGGCCAGCAGAACGGAAGAAGATAATTTTGACGATGTTGATTGATTTAGACCATTTTCGGCTTGATATTCGAAAATTATATTTGCAAAAATATAGATATTCAATATCTCATATGATTGTTACGTAGTTCTTAATAGTTACGAGGTCTGTAAATTCAGTGGTGAGACTGGCATTGCTGCGTTTGATCTGGCAACTCTGAAAGCGCGGGGCTTAGTGGGGCGGTAGAAAAACATGTGGTCAACCTTCAGTACGAGTTTGACCTCGCTCGAGTCATTTGGTTGTGCGTAGTGATTGTTTTTGTGAAACATTTGTTTCTATTGTGTTCTAAAATGAATGACATCAATTTCGAGCAACGGTAAGCTATCAGGTTTTGCTTCATACTTGGGCACAACTCTTCTCAAAACTTCAGCAGGCTTACGGAGATAGTATTTTGTCACGGGCCCAGGTTTTTTGGTGGTTTAAGGCAATTTCAGAAGGAAGAGAGTCGATTGAAGATGAACTACGAAGCGGAAGGTTCATCATCAAAAACCGATGACAATGTCGACAAAATCCGGGATCTTGTGCGTTTAGATCGTCGGTCGACAGACAGAATAATAGGGAAGAGTTAAATTTGACTCACACCACCGTTCATCAAATTTTGACCAATGAAATTGGGATGAGAATAATCTACGCAAAATGGCAATTTCAATAAACGAGTTTTGGGCCAGTTAAAACATCTTTGTGGCTACTCAGTTTCCTTATTCGACCAACTTGAGTCCTTGAGACTTTTTCTCTTTTCAAAGTTGAAAAATTACCTCAGTGTAAATCATCTTGGGTCAGTCGAAAAATTCAAACAGCTGTAACCGACCGGCTGTAGATTATTTCAGTGTCGGAGTTCCAGTACTACTATAAGGAGTGGCAGAAACGTCTACAGAGCGGTGTGGTCTCAAATAGTCCGGGAGGTAGCGTTGCATTTTAGGTAGTGTTTTTACGCCGATCGATTGCCATCATTTACAATAGTTCTCCAATGACTGGTAGGTGCGTCAGCTGACGCACCCGCGGTGGGTGTGGGTGTAGGAGGTTCCGAAAGTAGTAAAAAAACAAATTAAGTAATAGTAAGCCGATTGAAACTTTTTTCATAAATAGTTGAAGACATACTAAGCTGAAAAAATTCGTCAGCTGCATCGTGGAGGGGATTATGTGTCAGCTGATCGCATAAACTTGTAAAAAACACGTAAAATAAAGTTATAGTACGCCGGATGAAATTCGACTAGACAATTGTTTAAATTATTAGGAGTACGAAAACAATAATCAGCTGCATGGGTAGCGGTGGAAAGACCGTCAGCTGACGCAGTAAAGATACTGATTATTCCAGCAATACACAGTATCTTTCAGGGTCCAGCTGACAGATTTCCCCTGCCCGCACCCATGTGACTGAAAGTTTTCGTAGACGTAACTATTGAAATATCATATTGTCAAATTTCAACCGGCAAAGTGATAATTGAATGTTTTGAGCAAGAATCGATGAAACGTCGATGTTGATATCTTCGATTTCTGCATGTTCTCCTGAAGTTTGAGCGTCTCTTTCCGAGCTAAAAGGAAATCTTTTATAGTTTCAATGAATCTTGATAAAGTTTGTATCGTTGATATGCAACGAAATCCTGTTTTTTCCAAAGACTCCTAAATTTTCACGCAGAGTTAGCTATGGTAATTCAATATATTTTTTTAAGACTTGAGAGCAAAATCTACTAGGAAAATTGAGACGATTAAAAAAAGTGAAAAAATAATTAATTGAAAATATATTTTTCCTTGTATATCAATGATGCGAATCCAATATTATATATATCAAAGAATATAAATCAAAATAACTGCCAAAAAATAATTAAGTATAACTCACCTTGACGCTGCAGATGTCGAAGGAGTTTCCACAGCTATTCGGTATTTTGGCGGTAAGGCGGTGAATTGACGATAACACTTCGAGTGATATTTTTGAAAATCGTTTAATTCTGACGGCACTTTAGTACTGCTTAGAGATAGATTATTTTTCTCACGAATCTCCAATATAGCAGTACATTTTTGTAAAGTTTTCGCATTAAAAGATATTAATATTTCATTTGTTTTGCCACAAAATACACAAACCGGTAGAATCTTCGACATATTTTGATTTGCGTCCGTTCGTTCGACGAGTACAACGTAAAACCCAAACTGATCACGTACGGCAAAGAGACACGCATACGTATTGTTAGAAATATGAAGAAAAATTGCCTAATATAAGCCGCCGCTGGTCGGGGGCCATTAGAAATAAATATTAATAATAAATAAAAAAATGCTGATGATGAAAATAAACACTTGAGATGTTTATCGCCTAAAGACTGATTAGGCAGTTCCGAGGGAAAACGGAACAGGGCAGCATACGTCCCCGCTCAGACATAGGAGGCCGCTTATTTTTATTCATTATTATTTTCATTCGATATTTGAATTATCAAATGATAACGATTACGAGTTTATTTAATTTCTAATAATATAGTAGTATTTATATAGATAGTATAGATGCCGCTTTGAAATTTTAGTGGGAGAGCTCCATTATTTTTAATTTTAATTACGTTAGCTGACGGTCTTTCCACCGCTACCCATGCAGCTGATTATTGTTTTCGTACTCCTTATAATTTAAACAATTGTCTAGTCGAATTTCATCCGGCGTACTATAACTTTATTTTACGTGTTTTTACAAGTTCATGCGAGCAGCTGACACAAAATCCCCTCCACTATGCAGCTGACGATTTTTTCAGCTCAGTGAGACTTCAACTATTTATGAAAAAGTTTCAGTCGGCGTACTATTACTTAATTTGTTTTTTTTACAACTTTCGGTCCTCTTACACCAACAACCACCGCTACTTGAGCAGCTGACGGTCGGTTCACTCACTAGTCATATAAGATCAATTATCGATGTTAATATCAGCCGGCTTACTATGACTTTTGTATTTGCAACGCTACCTCCCGGACTAAAAGGAAGTTATTTTGGAGGTGAAAATATTGAATAGTAATTATCTTTGTATTAACTATTTTAAAAAAATTACTCTCGTTATTTAATTTACAGACCTCGTATTTTTTATTAAAGTGCTTAGTCACCACTGAAAAAATAATATATTTGAAGGGGCATCTCCGAAACTATTAGGCAACTCGTAGGAGTTGGGAATGATAAAAAATACAGAAAAACGACTTCATTTGAAAATTGTAACTTGATATTTTCCTGATTACTCTGATATGAATGGGCCAATTATAATCAAAACATTATTTTAACTAGATATTCATCTCTCAAGGCTACTCTTGAAAATTCATTTGTAGAAGTCATTTCGTTTGAAAGTTATTCGGCTCACAAACAACCGGACAAAATCGGTTTCGATCAGGGATTCATCATCAGTGAGTCCACGCAGAACGATTAGTTGTTATTTTTCCCAAAAATTCAAAAAATTGCATATATTTCATCAAATTGTAAGTACTCTGTTCAGTTGGACAAGATCGCACGAAATGAGAGAATTACTGAAATCACTTCTGTGAAATATTTCGTTGATCATCATTTTTATGACAAAATTATCACCAAAGAAAAACATAAGCCGCCCTGAATACGAGTATCCTCAAATTAGACGAAGCCACTGTGTGTATCAAAAAAACCAAAACGACCTAGCAAATATCAACC
>JARTUT010001021.1:0-49829 GCA_030674115.1 Micraspis discolor
GTTTTTCCTAGAAAAAAAAACCACTACTTATTCACCAATTTTCAATGGTACAATTTACAAGAAAATACCACTAAGTTTGTACTCTTTTCAATTTTTACATTTACTCCTTTTTACAACACCCGGTATAAAATATTTTTTAACATTAGTAAGTACCTATTTTATAACGTGTTCACTGCCTTTCTGATGATATGTTCAGATTTGATGTAGCCGTAAGAATAACAGAGATATTCTTGTTTTTGAAAGGAAAAGCAAAAAATTTCGAAAAACCAAGAAGTGTTAAATAACTTGATAACTATCAACTATTCGAAAAAGTGTTTAGACATTTTTTGTTGCAAATAACTTGTACTATCACCTACTGAAGTTTGGCACCTATTATAGTAGACACCCTGTATACTAGTACCAATACCAATACCAAACAAATCAAATTATTTTAGGTTAGAATCATAGATAAATACCAAAATAAATATATATTTAACTTTGATCTATGGGCAGAATCTGCCCTTAAATAGTTAAGTGGTCATGAATGAGCACTTAAATTTAAGTCTCGCTTAAGGGATTAAAGTGCCGCTTAACAGTTGGTGTACCGCAATTTAAGTTAAGGATTCATTTAAGGGACGCTTAACGCTAAGTGTGGTTGGTGCAAACGGGCCTTAGACATCTAGTTTCAATATCTATAGTTAACAAGGTCATATGGAAAGATTTGGGGATACTATTTTATCTACTACATCAACCACATTTCTATGAACTTTTGAATGCTGTGGCGCTCGTGCTACCATCTAATGTTCATAATTCCATCTATAGTTTCCTATTAATGAATAAAGGGAATAATTGTGACATGGAAATCTGATGGCTAGCAATATAGAATATACTATTTCACAACAACGCGCACAAAAATAATAAGTCACTACTAGTACCATTAAAATAAGGAATAAATTGATCATTGACAGTTTCTATTCCAAAATTGCTGTCTTTCAACTACCCCGACATCTAGTTTTGCAAAAACAAACTGATTTTTATGATATTTACAGAATTCTATCCATAGATATGATCCGTCATCTATTATACCAATAATAACTCTTGGCAGCCTGAAAAAACTCCGTGACCTCTGCAAAACTTTCGCGATTCGGAGGAAACTCTTCCGATCAATAGTACAGTTTAAGTTCCTCATCCCATAGGTGTTTTGCAAAATGCACACCAGCTATAGACAAATTTTACAAATAGTATAAAGGTGCATACTTTTTGGCGTCATCTATCGGAATTTATGGCAACAGTTCTCCGCAAGAAGAATAAACTTCTTTATGCAGGGGAAATCTGCAATTTTACATCTTTCTGCACAGTTTACTTGTATTTCGGTAAGTCGGTACGAGATGTCGACTGTATATAAATTTTAGCCAAGCGACGAACAATTCCGGAAATAACATATGTTTGGGTTTGATTTCAATGCTGCTAGAATTGAATTTACGAAGTCAACCGGCCATCTTTCTGGAGTGTTTGTTTCTCAATTTAGTTCAAAATTAAATCTGTAATTAATGTCAGAACCACAGTCAGCACTTTTGTTAAGAAAACAGCTAGCAGGTTAGTAAAGTAGATTATTAAATTTTTTTTTTAAGAAAAGCTCGCCTGGATGTTAGTCATTTCGCCCCTCGCTTCTGACTTGGTATTTCCATTGTTGTCATGAAAAATTATTGCATTTTCTTCTACAAAAATAGTTTCTCGATGATATTTTTACTCAGAAACCCAACCCAATCGCTATTTTTCGTTGCAAGGAAGGTTATGTCTCGAAAATCAATAAGTAAAACATTTTGTAACTTTACGATAGGGGCTAATACATTAATCATTAGTTGGAAAGAAAGGACTTCAGATACTTCTTTGATGAATCCTGATTATTAATTTACTGAATAACAGCCTACATTTCGACTGAAATATCCCATTTTGGTAATTCTTAACTTGATATTTTGACATTGATTAATCCTCTTTATCAGCACTCAGTTCAATGGACTTTAATAGTATCATTGGTTATTATTACCTATAATTTGTTGTAATTTTTGTGTTGTGATTAAGATAACACTGTTATTTGAAGTATTTTCTGGGAGAAAGAATCTGGTTTTGTTCTTCTCAACGACATAAATTATACATCTCATCGATTTATAGGTTATGTGCTCTGCAAGGCTTTTTAACATTGATTCAAATCTGAGTTTGAAGCTAGATAGATATATTCCTTAAAAATTTGCATGAGTTCATGATCCATCGCAAAATTCACTTTAATTTTGGTTTTTCTTCAAAAATGAGAACAATGCATGAAATCTCTTTGTCATGTCATGATCAAAAATTTCAAAGATTCTTTGTTTTCAGAATTGAACAAAAACCCAGTGGAGGGTTTTCTGCTGGTCTTATAGATGATAATGACATATACCGATGGGAAGTACTTATAATAGGACCCCTGATACTCTATAGTAAGTATGGAGTATATGTAAGTGATATTTGAAACTTAATTAACCTCAATTTACAGCGAAGGGGGTTTTTCAAATGCCATTTATATTTTCCTAAAGAATATCCTCTAAGACCGCCAAAATGAAATTTGTAACAGAAATATGGCACCCAAATAGTAAGTATTGAAAACTTTTTGAGCATTTTGATAATTTTGTTCATTACAGTTGATAAAATGGGGATGTGTGTATATCAATATTACATGAACCAGGTGATGACAAATTTGGATACTAAAAAGCATCAGAGAGAGGTGGTTGCCTGTTCATACTGTAGAAACTATTTTAATTTCAGTAATTTCAATGTTAGCAGATCCTAACGATGAATCGCCAGCTAATGTTGATGCAGCAGTAAGTTTTTACTATTTTATATCAATAATAACTACTTATAGGGTTGTATTTAAGTTTCAACCTATAATTATGCCTTGATGGTGTGAAGTCACAAGTTCAGTCTGGGTTATAGAATAAGCTATTTTAGTGAACAGTTCACAAGATTCAGATATATATTTTATTCTTGATTTTGAGTAGTTTTCTGAGCTTCTTCCTAGTATTGTTTGGTCTAAATGAAAATTTGGGATATCGAGCCCAATATGGTCTTAGGGAATTGGTTGTGACCCTGACGAAGAATCTATGTAGAGAATTGAGTATGACCACCAATATATGCTCTATCTCTCGAAGGATAAGAGTTATTGAGTTCCCTTTTTTAGAATAGGTTCTGATTTCTGGTCCAACCATTCAATAGTTTGCTTGTTGTAAGCATCTGTAATTTGGATTCCTTACTTCATCAAAAAATGTCAGTCATCAAGAAAGTTTGTGCAATATTCAATCGCAGTAGGTTTGGAAGTTTTGTGACCTGAAAGTTCTTAAGGAATTCTCAAAACTTTTTTGGAAGTAGTGAATATCTTATAAATATTCGAAGAGCTCACAAAACTTTGTGTTGATTGATCAAGAAAATTTTTGTGGAAATTGCGTTTGTTTGTTTGGCAGTCTAACCAGGCGATGTGACTTCACCACCAAGTATGGTGTATACTCTTTCAAGTAAAATCACCTCTACAATAATATCTTATTTCCAATTTCAGAAAGAATGGAGAGAGTCATATTCAGAATTTAAGAAAAAAGTTGCGAGATGTGTTCGAAAATCTCAAGAAGAATGTTAGTACTTTTTTAATCCTGTCAAGAAAGAAACAAAAAAAATAAACGCAAGAGATCAAGTGAGAAATTTGATTCTTGATTTTTTTTAAATTGCCTACGAAAACGATTTGCTACCCATGTATCTATATTCAGATCAGTTTTACTCCTATATACCCTTACATTAAGTTTTTGACGATTCTAGAATCAAATCCGCATTTATCCCTTCAAGCGTTCTTCAAGATCTGCCAGAATTGAGAAACAAACTTCAACAAAATTTAGGTTGTTTAAATTAATTCACTATCTTCCTCTGTAATTCTTTATTTTGCAAAAACTATGTGAAGATATTTTCTTATTTATCCTCTTGTTTTGGGGTTTATTTAGGCTCTTGTATTTAATTTGATGATTATGATAATAAAATTTATAAGAGCTACAGAGTGGAAAATTTTAGAATTTCGGTGTGTTATAATAATAATTATTTATTTTAATAATTTTCATTTAGCTGTCATTGTTAGCAATTTTTTACTGGGTAATTCTGCAGGATCTTATTTTGAGGTCATTTTTCAACATAATCTGCTTAGAAAGCGGTGAATAGCCTAATTTTCTAACCAGAATTATCCTAGCAAATTTATGTTGATTGAGTGAATGAAAGTAGTTTCAAACACTGATAATTCGACATTAAATTTGTGAAATACTTGATACCTCATGTATTTGGATAAGTGTGCGAATGAGGTTGGGTTAAGTGATATCTATATTTTAACTCATGTTAAATATTTTATTCACTTTACTCAGAATTCTAACCTTGAATTGAATGCAATATACAGCGAGTGTAAAAATGGCATAATTACAATTGTGTTTGTCTTTTCATGATGTTCAATTTTTTATAGTGAGAGAAATCTCAAATATTTTGAAATTGTCAGAAGATGATTGTATGATAGCCTCAAGGTTTGAATGGCTCAATTGTGATTGTCAACGGTTTTCGAAACTGCATGTGGATTTTGCTCCATTTTACGATTTCTTGAGTTGTCCACATTCTGATTGTTACTGAAAATCATTTCCTAAAGATTTTGTGAAATGGTAAACTATGAGTTTTATTTTTTAAGTATGTAAATTTGACAACGTAAACAATAGGTACACTTAAGTAAATTTTATTAATGAATTTTTCGTTTTATTGACCTATTCCTCTCCTTTGGATCATTTTTTTGCTGAAAGATACTGCAGTTTGCCATGGTAGATCTAGGAGTACTTTCCCTTATAATTTTTTGAGATGAGATCAGTTTCTTAATATTTTCGTGTGTCTACTCTTACATTAATTTTAATTTTATAAGTATCAATATGAATGATGACTGGAGCTCTACCCAACAAGATAAAAAAAAGTTGGATATGCCAAAAAGATATTGGAAAGAGGGAAACAGAAAATCAACTTTAACCCAATACAACTCAAAAAGATATGCAACAAACTATAAAAAGCGTCATTTCTTATGAGAAAGGTTTCTCAGAAAAAAAAGGTGTTGAAATAGGTACGTCATAACCGCCTTCAAGACACAACATACCATCCAGTGGCGGATTTACCAATAGGCCGGTGCCTTGGGCGGCAAATTTAGCAAATTTTTTTTTTACAGATTTTTTTTTGTTATTATACGTGTACACAATCTATACTATAAAGAAATCGTAAACCTAAACTAGTCCGTATATTGAAGATATTCAAAAAAAATTCTCTAGGATGGCTTAAGATGAGTAACTGAGTAGAATTAGATTTTTTAAAAATTTCTCTTCTGTCTCTCTGTCCGTTTGTTTGAATGAACATCACGCAAAAACTACTGGGCACTTTTACATGAATCTATTTGAATTGTGTAGTCTGAAGTCCGGTTGAACATTAGCATAAAATATTTATCAAAATTGTACCCTTAAGGGGATCAAAAAGGGTGTCAACGTTTGTATGGAACTACGTGATTCCTTGGTCAAATCTCTTTGAAATTTTTCATGGATTTTCTTTAAAGTAATTGGTGGAGGACCACATATTTATTTTTTTCAATTCGGCGGTTGTGGGGCGGCAATAGCTCTGGTGAGGTGCGGAGCGGGGGCAGATACCCGAGTGATTTGGGAATCAAGGATCAGGCAATACCAATTACATGTCAAAGACCGTTTGCGATGAGTTTATTTTCTTGATGGGTCAAAAAGTTTTTAAACAGATTTCAGACGAGATGAGAAGAGCGAAATATTTTTCTCTAATCATCGATTCAACACCAGATATAGCACACGTGGATCAACTTACACTTAGATTACATTAGATACGTTTTGGAATCAGGCGAACCGTGTGAAAGATTTCTCAAGTTTTTGCCGTCAGTAGGACATAAAGCTGACGAGATGTTTTCAGTCATTATTTCGGAACTCGAAATACTGGGCATAAATATACAGGACTGTCGTGGACAGTCATATGATAATGCCGCGAACATGTCTGGCATGTACAATGGCTTGCAGGCAAAAATTCGAAACCAAGCACCATTTGCACTTTACGTGCCTTGTTCTGCCCATTCTTTGAATTTAGTTGCAACTGCGGCTGCTGAATCATGCTCAGAAGCTTGTCGCTTTTTCATGCTGCTACAGGAAATTTACGTTTTTTTTGTAATCTCGACACAACGCTGGCTTAAACTAATGAGTGAAATCGGGAAAGGCAAAACCCTGAAGAGAGTGAATTTGACACGTTGGTCAGCCAGAGAGAACGCATGTAAAAGTTTAAGAGATTCTTGGCACGCTGTTATTCAGACTTTGAAATCAATCAAAGATGATTGTACTGAAAAGCCTGTAACGCGACAAGAAGCGGCGGGAATACTTTCGAATTTGGAGAAACTGGAAACGGCGGTAATGGTAGTTGTATAGAATGTTTTTTTGGAAAGAATAAACAAAATGAGTCTTCAAATTCAGGCCTCCACTGTAGATTTGATCACCGTTGCCGATCTTTACGAATCACTCCGTAAGTTTTTTGTAGCTGAACGAGAGAATTTTAATTATTTCGAAGAAAAAGCGATGAAATTAAGCGTATCGAAGCAATATACTATAGAGATTGGAAAAAGACAACCGACAAGGAAAAAAATTGATGAAACATCTGAAGAAGTTATTATAATGACTGCAAGTGAATCTTTTAGGGTTGATAAGTTTCTCGTCCTCGTAGATCGGCTCGTTTCCGAGTTAGACAAACGGCAAACGGACTACCACGAGTTTAACGAGAAGTTTTCATTTCTAACCAAAATGAGTGAATTGTTACCATCGACCCTAACGAAAAAAGCTATTTCGTTGGAAAAAGTGTATCCTAATGATTTAGAATCTGATTTAGTTCAGGAATGCTTACATTTTCAATGCCATCTTTCTTCTGAAAGAATTTCGATGAAACCAGATTCTGGATCATTACAAAGTCTATCTTTGTTTCTGCGAAAACAGAATTTGGAGCATATTTATCCAAACTTGGATATAGCACTTCGCATGGCTCTGTGCACAGCGATGATAAATTGTCCAGGTTCATCATAGCACTCGAACGAATGAACCGATTTCAATTTAGTTTTTTTTTTTGTATTACAGGTGTTTTACGGGCGAGTGTTCTTAGACATGTTTGATGAAAATCGATTGAGCCGTTTAAAAGTTACCGAGGTTTTACGCTTAAAGTCGAGGGTTTTTTATTTTGCCTGTCAAATAAACTTGTTA
Organism: Micraspis discolor; assembly: GCA_030674115.1. Taxonomy (NCBI): domain Eukaryota; kingdom Metazoa; phylum Arthropoda; class Insecta; order Coleoptera; family Coccinellidae; genus Micraspis; species Micraspis discolor. The sequence goes on from JARTUT010001021.1 coordinate 7,311, forward strand.
GGTCAACATTAAACTCTTCAGTACATAGCGGGTTGCAAAAATAATCTAGTAACTGACAGAAATATCATTAAGTTCACAATCGTACTAATAACGGGATTAAACTAACATATTGAATTTCAAAAGTCAGTAGGGGCGGCAAAAATTGAATGGTCTACTAGCGGCAAATTTGTAAATCCGCCACTCATACCATCAGAACTAATTCAACAAAGTTGGCCCAAAATGCCAAATGTATGAAAATAACCTGATAAAATGGAACGAAACATCTATAGTATCCAAAGAAGAGAAACCTACAAAAATCAAAAAGACAGCATTCATGAACATCCCTCTCAATCCCATAAGTGCACCATCAATTGAGTTGCCGGAAGTTCTTATTCTATCTATTTGACATTTATGAAAGTTGAAAAATTTTCTGAAATCACCAGCTTAGAAACTAATTTTTACCTTGAAAACGACAGAAAATGTCTGTTGAAACGCCGAGAAGAATAACAATAATAGATGATGGTTATTGTCCAAATAATAATTCTATAGAGACATCATGAGGAGAGTGACAGTGCACATAAGAGACTTGCTTGTTTATATTATGTCAAAAAAATACATCGTGCCTCAAAGTGAAATGATGACGTTAATTTATTCAACTCGATATTGGTATGATATATTCCTTCCCTCTAAACTTTTGATCATCAATTAAGCATGTCTCATTTACCAGGTAATGTTTCATTTTGAATTATAGACCTTGAAGTCGTAAATGAGATATTTTTTGGAGCATACTCAAGTTACCTGCTGACCTAGATTTCAGGTTTAAACACCTATTTAACGCTACGTCCTTAGCACAAATAAACTCTAATTACTGGCTAATATCGGTTCTGTTCCGTGAATTTTCATTTTTGCTGGATACTGGATAACTAACACAGTGGCGTAGCGGGCTCCCCCTCCGCAAAATTTTAGTCGGGGTCTCCTCCAAATAAATGGTGTTGCAACAAGAACTCTGTTTTTTAATTGTGGCCTTACCTAGCTCATGATAACATCGACAGTTAGTTTTTTGACATATTCGTAGTATATGCTTTGGCAATTGTTACAATCAATTCAATTTCGCTCGAAATCGTATTAAAATAATTAACGCCCACTATGAAAATAATGGTTCTGTTAAATTTACATTCCGTAAAATTCGTGATATATTCGGACATTATCGACCTTCTGAGACCGCGATTAAGAATTTGGTCGCTAAGTTTGAGTCGACGGGCTCGGTACAAAATAGACCAACACAAACGCGTGTTCGACTAAAACATCGCGGCTGTGAGCCACAGTGTTGAAGATCCAAATTGGTCAATTTTTCGACGTTCTCAACAACTGGGGTTATCCCAAATCACCACATGGCAAATTTTGGATAAGGATTTGGCTTTGAAGCCTTACAAGATTCACCTAGCGCAGGAATTGAAGCCGACCGACTATTCACATCGCTATAGATTCGCTCAATTCATTCTGGAATAACCCTCTGTTTTTTTAATCATTTTTTCAGACGAAGCCTATTTTCACATGTCAGGGTACGTCAACAAGCAAAATTGCCGCATTTGGGCTTCTGAAAATCCTAGAGCGATTATTAAGAAGCCTTTGCATGCTCAACGTGTCAGTGTATGGTGCGCTATGTGGTTTGGAGGCGTGATTGGGCCGTTTTTTTTTCGAAGATTAAGCTGGAATTGCACGGTCAATGGATCACGCTATCGCCAGATGTTGATAACTTAATTTTGACATATCATTGATGACATGTGGTTTCAACAAAACGATGCCACCTGTGACAGCCAATGAAACGATCAATTTATTGCAAACCAAATTTGCAGATCGCATAATTTCACGAAATTCAGCTGTTAAATGGCCAGCCAGGTCGTGTGATCCAACACCACTGAATTATTTTTTGTGGGGCAATCTTAAGGACTGTATATACCAGTGGCGGCTTGTCCTATGAGGCAGTGCCTCATCAAAAAGATTCTGAACCGTATATTTCTTCATTCCCCTTTCATCATCACTTTTTTCCTCAATATTTTTCCCAATCTCACGTTCCTTGTATATTCATAACAAATCAAATCCTCTTTGACTAAACGGTTGTAGGCATGCCTAACGCAGGCTTCTTTGACTGAATTAGTGTGTTATCTACTTCGATGACCTACGAGAACGTAACGGAAAGCCGTTCTAGGATTAATCCGAGGCTGGCCTCTGCGCGATCTTAGCCGATCTGAGATCGTTTCGTTTCTGCGATGTCCAGAGGGTTATCTGCGTCGAAGCGGTGAGAACATATCTACGGCTTTGAAGGCGGCTTCTCGAGGAATTAGAGGCTGGCCTCAGGTTTTTCTTCGAGTTAATCGGGAAGCGGGAAATGGAGAAATAGGGTTAGTTCACTTTGTCGTTATTTAGTGGTATCGCGTTTGCTGTGTATCGCGTATGATTATAATATTTTTCAGATGAATTTTTTCTGAAATATAAATCTTTTTTATCGAAAGTGACTAACAGATCGCGAAATGGATTCAGCGGGACCTAGTAATAGTAAATCTTTTGAAATTCCTAAGGAACATATTCGGTGTACTTGTGATATTGTTAATTTTTAATAAATAAGCAACATTTTCGACTCATTTGTATGATGATAAATTATATTTAATTAAAGAAGTTAAGCGACCTGTTCCAAATTTGAGTAAATCTCTAGTGTCTAGTGGTGGGGTCAGTAAATCAAATCGGGGATTCCAAAATACGAGGTATAACAAGTACGACTGGCTAACTGGAAGTATTACTTTGAAAAAATATTTTGTTGGCCGTGCATTTTATTCTCAGCAACTAATGAGTTTGGTCGAAAAGTGGTTTTAGTGATTTGAAATATTCATCTCGGGTTCTATCGCTACACAATAAAAGTGCTCAGCATATTTCATCTAATTGCAAGCATACCGTTATGAGAAAGCAAAAACAAAATATCGCCACAGCAATAGACAATGCGCGTCAAATAGAAATTGAAAATTTCAATGCTAGATTAAAAAAATCGACAAATTCTAAGAACTTTATTAGATATTACGATGCACCTCTGTATGCAAGAGTTACCTTTTAGGGGGCACGATGAATCGAATGAGTCTTTAAATCGCGGAAATTTCAAAGAATTGATAGTTCTTGTTAGTAAATTTGACACGAATTTAAAACCTTTTCAGAAAATGACACCAACAGTAAATCGGTAATTTCTGGTAGATCTTAAACCATTCAAAATCAATTAATTGATTGTTGTGAATAAACAAATCGAGGACAAAATATATATTACATTATTAAATTTTTTCATATGTGCCTCACCATACTATATTGTCACGAGCCGCCACTGGTATATAGGAGTCAATCGAATCGATTGCAGCCTTAAAACTCAAAATCTGTGATGTGATAGCCGAAATAGACCCGACATTTCATCTAATAGAGATTAAAAATTTTGATGAAAGACTTCACTTCTGTCAGCGTGATCGTGGTGGACATCGGTGCGGTTCAGTTAGTCGAAAAGTCAGTCGGCCGAAGGGTCACTCCGTCGAATCGCTATAGCATCGAAAGTTCATTGCGTCGAAAACTCCTCCCACTTACACCTGATTGGCCATCGTGCCAGAGTCTCGTAGTCTCTCGTCTTCTTCTAATCATTTGTGAAGAGTGACGAGGTTAGGCAACTTTTAATACAAACGTTGTTCGATATTTTGCATATGGCAAGAAAAATTTGGAATTTCAAATCAATCCGATGTAAATAGAATATTCTGAGGTTAGACCATAACCATAGATAGTAGATACAATTAAGCGTTGGTCGAAATTACAAAATAATAACCTTCAACTCTGCATTAATTTTCTCGATATATTTCTTCATTTCAAATAATCATATTCATGAATTTTTATGAAAGTAATTATAAAATGACAGAATTTTTGATGAAATGCGTCGGAAGCTTTTCAGGATATATCAAGTATATTTCCAATAACATCAAAATGGTAAGTATTAAGTGAATTATACACAATAAATATTATTTATTCAGTTAAATCCAATGGTACTGCTCTTTTTCAGGTAATCTTCTAAATACTCACCAGGCAACAATAATCTCTATTTGTTCTTCTTAATAAGAAGCAGCCAGACAACATCCCTGCTAAATATACCTTTGAGTGTATAAGAGCAAACTTTTTTCTACTGTATGGACTGTGATCTTGATTGATATATAAGCAATATTCTCTCATCAGTCAGCACTCTCAAATTATAAATACCTTTAACAATCTGTGCTGAATGTATTCGATTCAAATAGAAGTAGATTACAGGAGACAAATTATCAGAAATATAACTATGTATTCGGCAAAAATGTTATCTCAAAAAATTCAACCTACATGTTTGAAAAATTAGGTAGGTAATAGGTGTACCAAAGGAATCAAGAATACCTTCGCAGTTATTAGCGTATCTCTGATATAAGTCCTTTCCACTCAGGTACATGTGACCCTACAGCTTGAAGCTCTAGTACTTCTCGTCCTCTCTATGAAGAGAAGCCAGTAGGCTGGAAAGCAACTTTCAATACCATGAATTTTGAGGATCCTTAATTTTTTAAGTATATATTGACTTGGAATTATTCATAATTGTGTGAAAGATTCAAAAATGACCTAATAGTAAAAAAGTATACTTTTTCAATATCAACTGAAGATTGAATTTCCATTTAATTTTAAAATGTTAGGCCTATCAAGAATGATACTATCACAGGATACATATTTTATTCAATTTATATTAGCTTTTGCTTCGACCAGTTAACCGAACAAATGTTATAATAAATAAAACTAAGATACTCTTGTGTAACTTCACACCATTTTCAAATTATTTGATGAGAACTTTAATGTTCTTGAGCAATCTTTACTTTTACTACCCTACACATTTAACGATGGAGGATATTAACTTTAATAACAGAAATAGATCAGAAAGCCATTTACTGGAGTAGACTAGAAAGCAACTATTAATACCATTAGTTTTGAGGATCCTCTATTTTTTAAGTATATATTGGCTTGGAATTGTTCATATTTATGTGAAAGATTCAAAAATGACCTAATAGTAAAAAAGTATATTTTTTCAATATCAACTGAAGATTTAATTTTCATATTTTTACAATGTTAGGCCTAATAAAAACGATACATCAGAGGATGCATATTTCATCTAAACCAATTTTTATTAGCTCTTGTTTTGACTAGTTATCCAAAGTAAATTTAAATAAAAAATCAAACTAAGATACTCGTGTATATTTAAGTGATGTTGTCTGGCTGCTTCTTATTAAGAAGAACAAATAGAGATTATTGTTGCCTGGTGAGTATTTAGAAGATTACCTGAAAAAGAGCAGTACCATTGGATTTAACTGAATAAATAATATTTATTGTGTATAATTCACTTAATACTTACCATTTTGATGTTATTGGAAATATACTTGATATATCCTGAAAAGCTTCCGACGCATTTCATCAAAAATTCTGTCATTTTATAAATACTTTCATAAAAATTCATGAATATGATTATTTGAAATGGAGAAATATATCGAGAAAATTAATGCAGAGTTGAAGGTTATTATTTTGTAATTTCGACCAACGCTTAATTGTATCTACTATCTATGGTTATGGTCTAACCTCAGAATATTCTATTTACATCGGATTGATTTGAAACTCCAAATTTTTCTTGCCATATGCAAAATATCGAACAACGTTTGTATTAAAAGTTGCCTAACCTCGTCACTCTTCACAAATGATTAGAAGAAGACGAGAGACTACGAGACTCTGGCACGATGGCCAATCAGGTGTAAGTGGGAGGAGTTTTCGACGCAATGAACTTTCGATGCTATAGCGATTCGACGGAGTGACCCTTCGGCCGACTGACTTTTCGACTGACTGAACCTTACTCGTGGACATTTGCCAGATATCATTTTTCGTTTATGATTGCCGAACTTTTCTTTTCGTAATACAATAAAAATTTGAGTCATCGTCATCAAAAATTTTTGTTTCATTTTGTTTTAAAAAAAGAAAGTTCTTGTTGAAAGACCCTTTTTATATATACATTTATCTATTTAATTCATGGTGAGTAAGGGTCGTTTCTTAACGAAAAAATCAGGTGCCCAATTAATTTGATCACTTAGCTCCACTAAAATTGAAACTTTCAAATCAAAATCAATATTGAAAACTTTCACTCTGAACACACTCAACGTGGTTTCATGCTAGAATATTGCATGTTTTATTATTATAGAAAGACATAATCTGATGAGGAAGATATTCAAAAGCACGTGATGATGTAACAATGATGATCCTTGAATAAATTTGACAATTTAAAACAATTGGATGATGTCAAATTATGACTGTCTCAGTTTCTAAGGATATTAATTGTTGCCTGCTTACATTACGTCACTTTTAAATTTTCGATATAATATGTGATTGGAAGTATATTATGATATACAGGGTGACCGCTGCGGTAATTTTAACCATATGTTCTTGACGTCAAAATAAACATTTTCTTCTTGAAATTTCATTTAAAAAAATGCATTTTCACCAGTAATATTCAAACGACAATATCAATTGAAGTGATTTCTTGTAGAAGGTCTTTCATAGCAATCATGCATATTTTGGCATCAATAGATTTATTCCATTTATTGTGGGTTTCTCACTACTACCATTGTATAAAGATTATATACTTTATACAATGCTACTACTGTACAGATTGGTTAAATTGCATGAAGAACAAATATCACTTGAACAAAAGGTCCATACCTTGTACTTCCTAGAGTCATTAGTCTTTTTGCAGATAAAATCATTCTTCATTCTTTTTCCTAAATCGCACCAGTTTTGAGATATTTGAAGTTGAAAAGAATTAAATCGATATAATCATCTGATGAGACATGAGTGAGTGAATCATTTCTTAGAGGAAAAATAATGTTTTCGAACAATTCAGATTCAATAGTGGATGCTGTGGAAGGGTAAGATGCATTCAAACTAAATTGGACTTCAGGGAGTGTTGCCCAATGTGAAAACTTAAAATGCTTATAACTTTTTAACGCAGCTGAATATTGAAACACGGTGTGGGAAAAAATGTTTCTTTGATCTCAAAACCTATGGTTTAAATTAACGCATTGGTCAAAGACTCACCCTGTATTTTTGTAATGATCCCAAAAAGCTCTATTGAATAATGTAATAATTCACTATAGTTTCTATTTGAAAGAAACGTTTTTCAATTGATTTGAAAATTGAAGAGGTACGGAAATCTTTATTAGGGTTATTTATATTCTTCAAAAAAGAAATATATTATATATTCAGGTCGGGGAAAAAAGAAATCCATTTTTACTCACCTATATCTCTGCTTATATTTGTCCCATCTGGTGAATCTTTTTTCTTTGAAAAGAAGAATTTATGTTCCAGCAAAACATATTTTGTCATTGTTGTGACCGAACGATTTAGTTCAAGATCAAGATGGAGCTGAACAAAGAAAAATTCGGTCCATTTACCAATTTTGCTTTGATAAATGGGATAATGCAAGTCAGGGGACTGCAAATGTAAATATTATTTATGGTCTCAATACTGTAACAACCAATCACGCTCAGTTTTGGGTTCGCCTATTCCATTTCGGTAATTTTGATGTGCCCCACGCATACCTCAGACACTTAATTCGGATCTCCATTGCCAGCAATTAGTTCGATTGAAAACAGCAATTGATCAGACGAGACCAGAATCAGCAACTAGGAGAGTATTCCATCAGGACTACGCCAGGCTTTTCACGTCTTTAATTCCTCCAAAAGCCTCGGGACCTTGGCTGGGAGGTTCTTATCCAGTTTATTGTCCACATCTGGCACCAAGCAATTATCATTTATTTTGTCCATGTCTAACGCTCTTGGTGGTGTAAAATTGTCCTCAAGAGAAGGTTGTGAAAAATGGTTATCTGATTTTTTTTCTAATGGTGACAAGACGTTTAGGGAAGGAGGCATAATGAAATGTCAACAAGTAACTGGAAAAATGTGTGCATATTTGAGCATTAACGAATTATTGTAACTATGTTAAATGTAATTAAACTAAAAATAATGGATTTATTTTTACCAACGTTATATATGTACCCCCAGACATTGAGTATTTTCAAGTATATGAAGTTTCTGTTTGTTGGTACTACTGTCCGTTACTATGCCAAATATGAGCGCGGTCTGTCAACTAGTTTGTTCACTACAGCTGTTGAAACCAGTTGACCTACGTAGTAGTCTGCGATTGTTAAAATGGAAACAAATATTGAACAAAGAGTTTTTCTCAAATTTTGTGTTTTGAACGAAATTTCGTATGCTGACTCGTTGTGAATGCTGGCAAATGCTTATGGAGACTGTAATTTTTGTGACTCCATTCAAATTCACTGAGGAGTAGGTGAACGCAGTATGCCCAGTTTCTGTTTTCTATAGGTGTTCCACACAACTCGAGAACTAGATCGCCCCTGAAATTCACTTTTCTTGAGAAATAACGGATCTGTTTTTTCGGACTACCATTCGAATTCTCTGAGGAGTAGGTAAACGCAGTATGTCCAGTTTCTGTTTTCCATAGGTCTTCCATACTACTCGAGATCTAGATCCCCCCTGAAATTTACTGTTCTTGAGAAATTACGGATCTGTAATATTTGTGACTCCCATTCAAATTCACTGAGGAGTAGGTGAACGCAGTATGTCCAGTTTCTGTTTTCTATAGGTGTTCCACACAACTCGAGAACTAGATCGCCCCTGAAATTCACTTTTCTTGAGAAATAACGGATCTGTTTTTTTGGACTACAATTCGAATTCTCTGAGGAGTAGGTGTACGCAGTATGTCCAGTTTCTGTTTTCTATAGGTCTTCCACACTACTAGAGAACTAGATCGCCTATGAATTCAACTGTTCTAGAGATATAGCGAGATTAATATTTTTCGCTCTACCATTCGAAATCCCTGAGGAATAGGTGATTGATGTACTATATGTCCATTTACTGTTTTCAATAGGTCTTCTACAGAACTCATGAACTAAATCGCGCATGATATCAACTGTTCTAGAGATATAACGGGATTAATATTATTCGATCTACCATTCGAAATCCCTATGGATTAGGTGAATGCCGTATGTCAATTTACTGCTTTCAATAGGTCTTCTACGGAACTCGGAATTTAAATTGCCCCTGAAATCAACTGTTCTTGAAAAAATAACGAATCTGTGATTTTTGTGATTCCCATTCAAATTCACCGAGGTGTAGGTTAACGCAGTATGCTCGGTTTGAGTTTTCAATAGGTCTTCCAAACTACTCGAGAACTAGATCGCCCCTGAAATTAACTGTTTTTGAGTTGAAACGAGATTGTAATTTTTCAATCTAACATTCGATTACCATGAGGAGTAGGTGAATAACGATTGTCCATTTACTGTTTTCAACAGGTCTTCAACAGAACTCAGGAACTAGATTGCCTATGAAATCAACTGATTTTGAGAAATAACGAAATTTTAATATTTCGATCTACCTTTCGAATTCCCTGAGGAAAAGGTGAGCCTCGTTCTGGACTATCGTCAAGCTTTCCAACTAACGATAAAGTTAAAAATTCAAGGAAATTGAACTTGAAAATCTCTCATGAAATCTTTCGTTTGATTTTGGTGAACCAATTGGGGATGCCGCGCGACATCGCTCGGAGCACCATCAAATCGCTCAACGATTGTGAAACCAAACACTTCATAAATACCATGAAGCAGCCACCTTATTTGCTTGATCTAGCTCCGTGTGACTCTTTTCTTTTCTCCAGAATAAAAAACAAGAGTTGTCTCCATAGACACCAAATGATTTTCGATGGGAAAGACCTCTTCCCAAAAGAATGAGGTTAGAGCTACGAAGAGCACTTAAGGAGAACTGTAAGTGATTATATCGAATTGAAGATACAGGGTGAGTCTTTGACCTTTGCGTTAATTTTAACCATAGGTTCTTGAGATCAAAAGAAACACTTTTTTTCCATACCGTTTTTCCATATTCAGTTGCGTTAAAAGTTTTATTTTATTTTTTTATTTATTCAACAGGGGAACATACACAGGTAAACAAATACCCAAATGAATGTTCACAAATAAATTGAGTAATTACAGAGGAACACAACAATTATTCAAACTAAACTAGTGTAAACTTAATACTATAGTGAGAAAAAAAGAAAGAAAAGGAAAACAAATATACTGCATTTTCCACTACATAATTTCACCCCCAAACCATTTGAAAATCTCAGGTAGTAACATCTTAAATATTTCCTAACTGCTCTCTCATCAAGATGAAATATATCTATTGCAGTTCTCAAATGGTTGCACCGTTCAAGTACCCTTATAATAGGGAATTTTTTTGAGCTGTTAGTAGCCCTCAAGGCAGGACGAAGGTGTCCAACTGTCTTAACCTCCTCAATGGAGCATGTAGGCAAAACTGCGAGATAAGCCAAGGTGATTCCAACCGATTACTGAGCAACTTATGAGTAAATAATACATCACTCATCTTTCGGCGGTTTTCTAAACTTATCATATTGAAATGTCTCAACCTTATAACATAATTTCCAGGATCGCCCCTATTCAAACGTAAACCACACCTAAACGCCATACTACGGAGAAATTTCTTTTGGACTTTTTCAAGTCGCTCTATATAGGTTATATAGTGGGGATTCCATATAACCGAAGCAAAGTTCAACTTACTGAACACATATGAATGATAAAGGGCAATAATGGATCTAGTGTTGGAAAACGATCGACTCTGTCTCAATATGTAGCCAAGCATCTGTGCTGAAGATGTTACAATATTGTCAATATGTAAATTGAATTTCAGTTGGTAATCAAATGTTACACCCAAATCTCGTACGTGATATAGACGCGTCAGTGGTGAATCCATAATTGAATAAGGAAAGATCACCGGATTTTTATTTCTGGTGAAACTAATTATGTGACATTTGCTAACATTTAGGAACGAATCAGCCCCCGCACAATACATCGAAAAGCTTTCAACGTCCTCCTACAAAAGCTGGCAGTCATCTGAGTTACGAATCCTCATGAAAATCTTCAAGTCATCGGCAAACAACAATATTCTACATATCTTGAAGCATTTTACCATATCATTAATGTAAACAATGAACAATAAAGGTCCTAAATGAGATCCCTGCGGCACCCCAGAGGAAGCAGACAAATACCCTCAACAGATACATACTGTGACCTATTACTCAAGTAGGACTCAAACCATCTCAAGAGAGATCCGCACACTCCAACCCTGTATAATTTTACAATAAGTATCTAAATAGATATTTTATCAAATGCCTTACTGAAGTCTGTATAGACAACGTCTACTTGGGCTCCCTCATTGATACTACCCAATAAAAACTCAGTAAAAGTGGCCAAATTAGTCTCCACGGAACGCCCCTTGAAGAAGCCATGTTGCTCAGAAATTATCTGAGATTTCACAAGATGGAACAAATGGGGATATATCAGAGATTCAAACAACTTTTCAAAGATGGATAGCTTACTTATTGGTCTATAGTTCTCAACGCACAGCTTACTACCCTATTTAAAAACTGGAACTATGCATGCCAATTTCCAGCGTTCCGGAAACACCCCCGATGTCAGAGATTGGTTAAATATAATGCTCAACGGCTCCGCAATTGACACACAAGATCGAACGAATATCGCAGGTATACAGTCAGGGCCAGGACCCTTATTAACATCCAGGGACAGTACAGCGCGTACAACATCATCCGTAGTAATACTGATTGAATTTAAAATAAAAGAATCAGGAGGATAACACCCCATATCACCATCACAACTCCGAGTGGACGGGCTGTAGACGACCTCAAAATAATCCGCGAATAAATCACATACAATCTTACCACCCTCCACAGATCGGTTGCCGTATGACATATAATCAGGACAGTTGAACACCCTATCCTTGACTGATACAAATTTAAAAAAGTTTCTTGGATTAGTACTCAATTCACATTCAACAGATGTTCTGTATTTGACAATAAAATAATTTTCACATTGGGCAAATAACCATCTGGAATCCAGTTTAGTTTGAATGAAAACTACCTTCCACAGCATCCACTATTGAATCTGAATTGTTCAAAAACATTGTTTTCCCTCTAAGAAATGATTCACTCACTCTTGTTTCATCAGATGATTATATCGATTTAATTCCTTTCAACTTCAAATATCTCCAAAATGGTGCAATTTAGATCAAAGATGATGAATGATTTTATCTGCAAAAAGACTTATGATTCTAGGAAGTACAAGATACGGACCTTTAGTTCAGGCGATATTTGTTTTTCATGCAATTTAACCAATCTGTACAGTAGTAGTGAGAAACCCACAAGAAATGATGCCAAAATATGCATGACTGTTATCAAAAACACGAGATCATTTCAATTGATATTGTCGTTTGAATATTACAGGTGAAAATGCAATTTTTATGAAATTTCGACACACTATATCTTCTGAACGGGGCCAAATTTGGAAAAATGTTATAGGAAGAAAATGTTCCCTTTGACGTCAAGAATCTATGGTTAAAATAAAAACAGTGCTTAATCTCCTTGTATAATAATAATAATAATAATCTTTATTTTCCTTTCTGACAAAAACAATTTTGTATAGGAATAGTCAAAATAAAACAATTTAAATAAGTTCGATTACATAACCTGCAAAAATGTGTCAACCGAATACAAACATTTTTCAATTAATATGCTTTTCAATCTATTTTTGAATACCTTCAAACTTGGTGATTCGATTACATTTTTCGGCAATTTGTTAAAGAATTGTGGCCCCAAAGAATCAGGTGACTTACATCCAATCTTATACTTATTGAAAGGAACATACAAATTATTTTGCTGACGAGTATTGACAGCATGTTTGTCCTTCACCAAATTGAAATTTTGTCTATTTTTAAAAACATAAACACATATCTCCAACACAAAAAGACCTGGAAGTGTTAGTATCCCAAACTTTTTGAAAAGATTCTTACAAGAATATGTACTGGGAACACGAGCCATACATCTAATCAATCTTTTCTGTGATATAAACACCTTATATGCAAGAGATGACCAACCCCAGAAAACGACGCCATACCTCAATCGCGACTCTGCGTGGGCGACACTAGTAGCTTTTCGTCAAAAACTGTGCGCATGTTTCTGAACATATAAACCACACTATTTAGTTTTCCCGAAACATACTCACAGTGGTCCCTGAAACTCAGACATTCATCCACAAGAATACCCAGAAACCTTACATGACCACTCTGCTTAAGCAAATCCTCCCCTGCACAGACCTTAATTTTAGAGCACTTCCTTTGATAGTTATGGAACCTCACAAGAGTTGTCTTATCGGTGTTCAGAAATAAAGAATTGCTAGTGAACCATCTGTTTGTTGCATCAAACACCTCGTCACATTTGCGTTCCAAACTACCATCTAATTTATCAGATACCAAAAAAGGAGGCATCGTCTGCGTAAATAGTCATTGAATTTGCGGAAATACAGGCAATGTCATTCAGATAAAGAACAAACAAAATAGGACCCAATATGGAGCCTGGCGGAACACCTATGCTTATATTTGCAAATATGGAATTTATTCGACGTTCAGTTTTTTCATTGCTATAAAAAATACTGACATATTGTTTTCTGTTCTCCAGGAAGGTCCTAATCCAACTCAAAGCAAAATGACCAACCCCATATCTCGATAATTTCGCCAATAACTTATTGTGATCCACACAATCGAACGCCCTGCTGAGATCACAAAAAATCCCAACAGGACACTCCCCTGCCTCGATCTGTTTTATCATTCTATGATAAAATGAATTTATGGCTGTGATAGTTGATTTCTGTTCTATGAAACCATGTTGGTCCAAATTCAGAATTTTGTTTATGTGTAAAAAACTATTTAATCTTTTTAAAAATGCATACTCAAAAACTTTAGATAAACTCATCGGAACAGTAACTGGCCTATAATTGGACATATTCATAACATCACCCTTTATGTTTAAAGGTGTCACTTTAGCTGTTTTTAAGGTAGAAGGAAATGTTCCCGAACAAAATGAAAGATTGATCAAAAATGTTATGGGCCTAATAATGCAGCACAAAACCCTCCTAACTAGGAAACTTGGCACATCATCCGCACCCGATGAATGTTTAATTTTGAGTTTGTTAAATAACAAATTGTAAAGTTCTTCTTCAGTAAATGGGCACAGGGAAAATGTGCATCCTACAGGTGGTATGACAGACATATCCACTCCATCATTCTGGGGTATTTTATTCAGAATATCATGAGAAATATTCTTGAAATAATTATTGAATAAATTGGAAATTAAAAAGGATCCGTTACACTAATATAATTTCTGTTTTACTGATAGATTTCTCTTATTCTTTCTATTCTCAGTCAATTCAGAGATAATATTCCAAGTTGTTTTATTTTTATTCAAACTATTTTCTACTCTGTTCCGATAGAATTATCGTTTTGTTCGTTCGATAAGTTTATTATGATCTCTCTTTGCGCTTAGATAACGCTGCTTCAGTTCAGGAAATCTAAACTTCAACGAATGAAGGCTTTTCAGCTGTGAACTTGAACTTCGGACCTCCTGATTCACCCAACCTTTCCGATCTTTACCGATGAAATGCCTTTTCAGGGGAAAATTCGCATTGAAATGGTTAATAAATATATCATAAAATATTTCAAGAGCCGCATTGAGGTCATGCATCGAATACACTTCAAACCAATTCTGCGAAGAAAGATCTTTTCTGAAATTCTCAACATTCTCCCTAGAGAATAATCTTCTATAGCTTAATGTACACGAAACCATTGACTCAGAAATATTCATCTCATAAAATACTGTTTGGTGATCTGAAATATTATTATCCAAAACACAAACAATACCGCTTTGCTTAAAATTATCAAAAATGTGATCCAAAGTAGAGATACTGGCGTCAGTCACCCGGGTCGGCCACCTCACTCTAGAAATCATACCAAAAGCAGACATCAGCTCACAAGGATCCTTAAATTCTGTGCTCTCTTAACGTGAATCAAAATTAAAGTCACCACATACTAAAATGTTCCTACCCGGTCTATACAGAAAATCCAATACATCTAAAATTCTGTTGAAAAATAATTCAATGTTACCCGAAGGTGAACGATAAACAGCAAAAATAAAAATTTCGTCATATTTTTCACCGCCCTTAATGGGCTTATAACTTAATCCACAAACCTCACATCTTTCTCAACACAAAACTCCTCTAGATTGACAACTGAATAAGACAGTCCATTTCTCAGATAAATACTTATTCCACCCGCCTATAGTCAGATCTACAATAAAAATGTGCTAAATCATATATAGCCGTCAATAATATAACTGTTTACAGATTCTCTGGTACACCACGTTTCTACAAAACATAAAATATTTAAATTCTCAAAATCAGAAGTATCAATACAGAGTTCATCTATCTTTGCGAAGTCCAAGCCCTGAATGTTCAAAGACACCAACCTTGGATCGAATACTAAGTCTGTGGGTTGTCCTTCATCCTCCATTGAAAAAACGTCTAATACAAGCATTCTCCGGCCATACAGAAGGATCCATAGCAACTTTGAAATCAGATTGATAAAATACACCTTGAAGGAAGAGTACAAATCTGGGTGTTTAGAAGATAGCTTTCGGCATGTAACCTCTGGAAAATTAGGTTTCAACATTTCCATCAGTTCCTCCTCCTTTGTTTGTGGCTCTATTCGATAAACATGTAATTCCATTAATTTCGGAACACCTTTTATTGTTTGTGAAGTGCTATTTTTCACACCTGTTCCTACTAATACACTGGAAGTATATTTCGGTTTTTTTTTAATTTATCAGAATAGTTTGTTTCATGAGAGCCCAATAATTTGTTTTCTTTGAGCCATTTAAACTGTTAAAAGCTTTCGTTCTTTAGAATTCTTACGTTCGGGCTCAGCAGAATTCATGCATTCACTGCTTAATTGTTTGTTTCAGTATGCATTACAGATTTCGTAATAGTCGAATATGAAACATCTTTCTTAAACACTTCCATCGCAGCATTCATAGTCCTTTCGTTGGTTCGTTTTCCTATTGTAGCTGAAAAATTTGTCACATCGGCAACAGCACATCCATCTGGTTCACCATTGTTTATGTTTTGAAATTTACCGATTAATTTAATAATGAGTTCTTTATCCAAAATCGTCCTTTCAAGTTCACTATTAAGCTTCTTAAGGTATTGAATTTCAGTACTTGCACACTTCAACTCATATTTTGAGTCTGCTGGAACTTCTAACCCAATGTCTTCAGAATCCACATCACAGGCAGTGTCGGAAAATTTTGAAATTTTCCAATTGTCTATATATTTGCGAACTACATCACTCATTTTTGTGTCAGTTGGCACTTTTTTAAAATTATTATATCGATTAATTCCTGCTTTTTCAGCCGATGGAGCTCCTTAGCAACGTTCTCAACACATGCCATCTTACCAATCCAATGAATCATATAGGTATATAGGTTTGTTGCTTCTTTCACATTAATTGTGGCGATTTTTTCAGTATCACACTGCTTATGGGTCCGGGAAAAGACTTAATATCGAGGGCGCTGACCTCAAGTCAGTGATTCATCACTTAAGAAGATGTATCACTGTAGGATCGAAAGTATTCTCTACTTAAGCTTTTCGTCCTGGCGCACACATCAGACTCATCAGTATGGCATGTTTATGGCATCACATAGAGTCTAGGATTTGGTGATTTTTGAAAAGGGAGCCGCCGGGATTCGATTCCGGCACCTTGTCGAATCTCTATGTGAATCTATACCGTTTACTTCTAGAGCACAGAGTACAGTGTTTATTGTTGCTAGGTGGAGCCATAAGAAGGGCCGCTACAGGACTAAACCAACGAAATCTGCCAGCCAGTACATTTTGATTTGATTTGGGCATGAATTTCCGACAACATTTCAGTTGATACAAAACATATTGCGACCAACCAGTCATATAAACATGGAAAACCCGGCATATTCACCTGGAAAACCAACGTCAACATCGTCAAACCGAAAAAAATACCATTCGTGAATTTTTACGACCCTGCTGTAACAACATACAAGACGGAGCATCGCATTTCGGTGTACACTGGAAAAATAAACTTACTCGCACACCTCAAATTTGATAAATACTTCTTGGAAACTGTAAATTTTCATATAATTCATCTAAAAATACTGGCCAGGGAAGGGATCCTAGCCACCTCTCGCACCGGTCTATCGCGAACGCATACAACAGCTCGTCGACATCTAATTTTGAATAGCACCACACACTTTTTAAATAATCCTTCGTCGGACTACCGTTTCGCATTATTTTCCGTTTTGTTTTGTTGTTTACTTGACTGTTCATCGATTTTCGCCGTACCGAAGAAAGAAACCCTCGCTGGTTCTCGATGATACATCTCTGTGTTTCGTTTTTGGAGTGAGATTCCTCAGGGTTCTGTTTTTCAAGGAGATTCTGTTTTCTTAAGCCGCCAAACTGGGGGGCAGTGTGGAGTTACCGACCATGAAATGGTGAGTTTGGAATAATGGAACGAAGCTTGAGTATCAATAAAGATTTTTGATCACTTATTCATGCTTGATTGATTGGTTTGATTGATTTTGGAAACATTTTATTGAAATATATTATGGGAAGTTCTCAGCATCTAATCTTCGGAATGAAAGGACGAGGAATAATATAAAAGTAGGAATCATATTTGGAAAAAACTTAAGCTTCTTAGTTAGGAGCATAACATCCATGCCTTCTCTTGACCTATCCTTTACCAAGATGAATTGAGTAGATAAGAAATTAGAAGATAAGCATATTTGTTGACGAGAAACTTTTGATGATGGAACTCGTGTAGAATTATTACTTGGGCAATACGTAACCACCATTTCTTATTGATATTGATTCTGTCGTTTTCAAAGCAGAAACTTAGCTTAAAAAAAGTTACAATATCTGAAATTTTCATTAAGTTTCAAATTGGTAGAACTCTATAAACTAGATCAATTCAGTATTTACCTGTGGTTTGAGGACTTCTTCAAGTTACCTATAATAATTGGCCTCCAAATTTCCGACAACTCAATAGATGGTGCACTTAAGAGATTAAAAGTGGTATTTATAAATTCTGCCTTCTTGATTTCTCGACACTGTGCTTTGCATTGCCTGTTTGAAAGAGCACCTTCTTCTTCTTCTTCAAATGGAGAATATTTTGAGTTATTTCAGCCTTCAAACTATTCAATAATCTAATATAATAACTGATTCAATATTTAATGGTATAAAGAATTATTGGGAAAAACACTGTTGTACTGCTGACGTTTCGTTCTATCCATCATCATCTTCAGGAATCTGAAATGAAAATGATGTCGATTATTCATTTAAATATGGTATAAAGAATAAACCAGCTATACAGAATCATGTATACGAATAGAAAACATACACAAGCAACTAAAAGAAAATGAATAAATTCTGCAACTTTTAAATTACATCCTTTTTCTGTTGTATATTGAAATTAATCTGTGTGAATTAAAAAAGCTCGAACAACTAGATGAATGAATAGACTTGGGAGTTTTTAATTATTTGAACTAATAATTATAACCAATTGTCATAATGAATGTCAGTCGATACTTTTCCTCTACTTTTTTAAATGAAATAAGTATTATATCACAACCTTCGACAACTGTGGATGATGATTTCCCTTTGAATGGGTTCCATAGCAGACTTCAAACATCAGAAGATCTGAATAATCGTCACTTGGACCGCAAGACCCGATTCGAAGAATCCTCCTTGCAAATTGGCGACAAATTTTGTATATTTGATTTGAATATAGAGGGTATTTCTAAGGACAAGAGTGATTTTATTTCTAAATTAGCAAAGGACTATAGTGCTGAGATTATTCTCCTTCAAGAGACACATTCGGATACTGAAAAAAATCTTCGTGAAAGAGAAACTTTAAAAGGTTTTTTATTCATTGATTATCTCCTTAGTAAAATTTACGGTTTAGCTTGTTATGTTAAAAAATCCTTGATTCAAAATATCGAGTGAATCCAAAAAGGCGAATTTGAGGGTGGTGAGGGGTGTCTTCATCTATATACACAGAATAACTCTATGACTCACTTCCACTTGCACCGCCTGGAGGGGGCTAGCCGAGTTCCAGCAGAGTTTTCTGTGAGTAATTCATACCTAGGAATGTAGGCATAGGATTGAGGTCAAATAACACAATAACATCCAGAAGCATCAACTTATAATTTTGCATTTGCCGAATTCACTTGCACCCCAGAAGTCAGTAGGTACTCAGCCTGATTATTGGAAGTTCATAAAAAATCAATCAAACGTGAGAATGCTATCATACTCACGCAGAATTATGTATATATTGGCAAAAAAATAATTCAGTAGTTATCTCTGACTTGCAACCCCATTGGGGGGTTAAAATAACGGCTTAACGATTATTCAAGCAGATACGAATATCTCGATAACTAGACATAGAATCGACACGAAATTCGGTATTTATTCTTCTCTCTATGTACACAGAATAACTTTGTGACTCACTTCCACTTACACCCCCTGGGGGGGTCTAGCCGAATTCCAGCCGAGTTTTCTGTGAGTAATATTCATACCTGGGAAACTAGACATAGGATTGAGGTAAAATTTCACAATAACATCCAGAAGCATCAACTTATAATTTTTGCATTTGCCACATTCACTTGCACCCCCCAGGGGGGTCAGTAGGTACTCAGCCTGAATTTTAAAAAATTCCACTTCTATCATTATTATTATATAATGATAGAAGTGGAATAGCTTTAACTGACTGGATGGAAGATAATAATTTCTATTTAATCTTGATGGAAAAGATGTACCTTCTTTTCATTCTTCTCGATGGAATAGAGGCTACAATCCTGATCTCTGCCTAGTGTCTTGTGACAATACTTACAAACCGCTTCCTGTAAAGTGTAAAATTCTAGGAGTTTTTCCTCATAGCCAACATACGCCTATTCTGTTGACTTCAAGAAGTTTAATAATTTTATATTCATAAAATGTATTTGAATATGATAAAATTGAAATAAACAAAAATACGACATACCTGATCATATTGAATTTTCATATATAGAGTGAGTCTTTGACCGGTGCGTTAATTTTAACCATAGATATTCCATTTCTATTTTACTCACTGATGCTGTACAGATTGGTTAAATTGCATGAAAAACAAATATCACCTGAACTAAAGGTCCGTATCTTGTACTTCCTAGAATCATTAGTCTTTTTTGCAGATAAAATCATTCATCATCTTTTTTCCTAAATTTTGGAGATATGTATTTGAAGTTGAAAAGAATTAAATCGATATAATCATCTGATGAAACATGAGTCAGTGAATAACTTCTTAGAGGGAAAATAATGTTTTTAAACAATTCAGATTCAATAGTGGATGCTGTGGAAGGTAATTTTCATTCAAACTAAACTGGACTACAGAGGGGTATTTGCCCAATGTGAACACTTAAAATCCTTATAACTCTAACGCAGCTGAATATGGTAAAACGGTATGGGAAAAATGTATTTCTTTTGATTTCAAGAACCTATGGTTAAAATTAAAGCAGTGGTCAAAGAGTCACCCTGTATAAGTATATCCATTCAATTGTCTCCTATTATATCTATCAAGAACAAATTTGATTTCTAAATATACCATTTGACAATACGAGAATGAAAGATAGACAACTTTTTTTTCTCTTTCAAATTGAACAAAGGCTTATAGTAAAGAGGCGAATAGACTAAAATATAATAGACTGATTGTTTCTCCATGTTTTATCGGAAACCCGAGTGTACGAATGGTACAATGCATTCAAAAAAAGTCGGGAGATCGTCGAAGATTTGCTTCGTTCCGGACGATCTTCGAACTCCTCGACCATCGATAACGTCAAAAAAATCAAGGTAATTGTGCTCGAAAATCGTCATGTCAGTATTGTTTTTTTTGGTGAACCAATTACGCTCGGCTCGTGTCAGCAGAGCTGAATTTTCTTCAAAAACAGAAGCGTATGCAAGTAGCTGCAGACAATCTGGGTCGTGCGAATTCTGATCCCACATTCCTGGGACGCATCATAACTGGTGACGAGACATGAGTTTATAAGTACGACACTCATACTGAACACTAATTCTGGATACTTTTCCATCAGAGAATAAATATATGTAGGCATTTATTCACAAATTAATTCAAGCAGTCCAAACAATTTTGAGGCATCAAAATGTTCCAAAAGGTCACCATGCATGCTGAGTCGTTGATTTGCCATGAACGTTACCCTTTTGAATCCCTAGGATTGGGTTTCGGCTGGTGTGCCGTTGAATTATTGATAAATTACACCACAGAAATAGGAAAAAAATTGCAGGAGCAATATCGTGAACGACCGACATACTACAGTTCTCCAACAATAAGCTAGCGATGCCAATTCATTGGCACGGTAAACCGTAATCGATCCACGTCTTTTGCCAGAAATTCATTACGCTCCAAGTGCCCGATTGAACGAGAAAAGAAATCTTATTATTTCGCTTAAATTGCCCTTAAAGTTATCACGAAAAATTGGGTTGGACAGACATTGACTGGCCTATTTTCACCGGAAGTTTAAATGCGATCTACGAAATGCAGGTCGTCTTCCATTCGAAAAACTGTCAACGAGATATTCAAGGCCAGCGTTGGATTAGCAAGTTAACTGGGACGGAACGAAGCGATACGATGCCGTGCGGATATTCATTTACTTTTATTGAATATCCGTGAAAAAAAATTGTTTTGTCTTATCTTGGAACTGAAATTCAAACTATCTCGACTGGGACTAAGAACGTCTTTCATTTAATTACCTAACCCAATTTTCGGACAGAATTAAATTGATCAACATTGAATACTCAGCCTTGCTTCTCAGATTAAGCACTGAAATAGGTCTCCAATTTTGAAGTAATACATAATTATTGCTTCAAAATTTAGTTGATGGAAAATTTCACTTTTCTGTTAGCTACTGTGATCATGATCCTACATCACTGTAGATTGTTGATTTTCAGGATCAGAGGGAAGAAAACATCTCTTGTTCTAGTTCTTCAAAATGGCAAAACAACAAGCTTTTATTCTTCAAATGACAAATAAAACAAATATAATAAGATGCTTTATTAATGATGAAGTTAAACTTGTTGCGTACCACAGTAAGTTTACTGCGGCTTTTCTTGGGTGAATCAATCTTTGATGAATTCAGTTATATGATATATATCTCTGAAACACAAAGATATACGTTGATAACAAACCGGTGTATCGAATTTTCACTTGATACTACACTATTTAACAACAGTAAAGTGACTTTACTCTCTCATCAGACCGTTACTGAGCTAGAGTAAAATGTGTACAGAAAGTCTTCTTAGAAGACCCAAAGGTTCAATGGGTTCCCAAGAGCCATCTTGAAAATCCTATTAGGTGTACAAATAAGTTTCCGCGGTTTTTTATAAAAAATTAGGAATTTATTGCAAAGGAAAAGTACATTACGTTTTATTCAAAGTATTTTCCATCATTTGCCACTACTTTTCCCCATCTTTCTGGCAACATTCGGATACCCCGTCGAAAAAACTCTTCATCTTTTGACGCTATCCACAAATCTACCCAATTTTTGGTGTCTTCATATGATGTGAAGCGCTGCTCAGACAGACCATGTGCCATCGACCGGAACAGATGATAATCAGAAGGGGCTAAGTCTGGTGAATACGGCGGGTGGGGTAAAACTTCCCAGTTGAGTGTTTCAAGTATGTTTTTACCGGCGCCGCAACATGTGGACGAGCATTATCGTGTAAAAGAATAATTTTGTCGTGTCTGGAGTAGTAATGGGCGCGTTTTTTCTTAAGTGCCCGACTCAATCGCATCAATTTTGTTCGGTAGAGAGCTCCAGTAATGGTTTCGCTTGGTTTCAGCAATTTATAATACACGACACCAAGCTGATCCCACCAAATACACAGCATGAGTTTTTTCCATGAATATTCGGCTTAGCTGTCGATGTTGATGGTTCGCCGGGCTTAACCCATGACTTTCTCTTCTTTGGATTATCGAGTGAATCCATTTTTCGTCACCAGTGACTATACGATGCAAAAAACTCTTTTTATTCCTGGCAAGCAGCATTTCACTCATGCATAATCGGCGTTCAACGTCTCTCGGCTTTAGTTCATATGGAACTCAATTTCCTTGTTTTTGAATAATTCCTAACGATTTTAAACGATGTGAAATTGCTTGTTGAGTCACTTGTAGAGTAAGTGCAAGTTCTTTTTGCGTTTGGGACGAATCTTCCTCCAATTGTGATTCTAATTCCATGTCTTCGTACACTTCCGGCCTTCCACTGCGTTCTTTGTCTTTAACGTCAAACTCACCGTTCTTAAACCATTCCTGACAACTTCTCTCACTTAAAGCAGCTTCACCATATGCTTCTAGAAGCAATCGATGCGCCTCAGCTACAGATTTTTTCACATTTAAGAAGTAAATCAAAAGTTCCCGCAAACGATGCTTATTCGGAATAAAACTTGACATTTTTGCACGAAAAAAATTACGTGATGCTGATACGGAATCACTAGTACTTTAAAGTTATGGTGTTGCCAGATGACTAAACTTGGGATATTACGTTTTACATCTGACAATTTCTCCATAACCTTCTGGTGGGTGCCATCTTTTGACAAAAGGCGGAAACTTATTTGTACAACTGATAATTCAGTGGCATATTATGGGACTATATGTGCCTCATTCAAAATGTAACATTCCTTACTGATAAAATGGTTAACAAGACTCTTCCAATATATTTGTTAACCCTGAAATTGAGAGTTCAAATGACCCGACTGGCTAAATGGCTTTTCTGTAAAGTTTCTTTATGGAACAAAACTCTCAACAATGCTCCATAAAAAGGCACCAACAAACTGAACGAAACTGTTACAATATCATGCATCCAGTGACGGCTCGTCAGGGTAGGCAAGATCGGCCGGGCTGACGCAAATGCATCCGAAAAAGAGAAGGTGAAAATAAATATTTTTTTAATCGAAACTTATTTGAAAAATTAATAGCAATATTTAAATCTCGAGAAATTCCCTTAGTATCTTTTCCTCTGCCCTCTATATATCTCATATTTCCACACAACACATCGAAGTAAACATTATTTCGGTCAAACACCTCAAATAATTTTTATTCCAAGTTCCCGCATCTTTACTTATACGTAATAACGCAGCTCAGCCAGCCGAGCCACAGCTTTCAGTTTATGGTTTCATCTAACACATACGTCGCTCGAAGTTCCTATTATGGAACTCTACAATACCTCGACTGTGACACTTGCGAGGTCGGCCGAGAACCCTTGGCCGTAGGCCGTCCCTATGTGAAACGGCAGGCGGCTGAAATTGTTTATTATTATCGATGTTTATTGCAAATATCAAATTAAAAATTGTAATTTAATATCCGACATCTTCATATGTTTATCCTAAATTTGAGATAGAAAGAGAAATCATTATGTATTTAAAATTTTGTCACGAATCCTGTTGATAATTGAAATTTTCACCCTCAATCTCAAATGACTATTATCATAAGTACTTGAATATTATTTCAATTTCAGAAAAAGTGTATTCGTACTGTATAGAATAAATTTTGTGATTTTCTGACCATAAAAATTAATTCTTAGTAACTGTAAACTGTAAATAGCAAAACAGCAACCCACGACTTCTTTCATTTTTCAAAGACTAGATCGGTCAAGATACCCTTGGGGAGGGGGTATATGAGAATTATATTGTGTGTGTTTACACTTTGATCATCAGAGTTCAGTTCACTAGGTCAGTAGTTTGGAGTAAGATGTTAGTGTAGGGCTTAGGGTTGTACGGGTTTTCGTTCGTTTTCGGTTACAAGTTGAATGTGAGTGATCCAGATGGCAAGTGTAAGAGAGGTAGTATCAAATTGCGGTGATTTGATTAGTTTTTTAGTAGATAACAGGTTTTCCATTATTAGAATAATTCTAATTGACAGCGTTCACAACATGATGAATATGATTTTAATTTTACTAAGTTTTAAGATGAATTGTTGGATAGTTATACATTTTAGATATGATTGTCACGGTATTTGTAACATGTAAACTTGAAAAAGGCTGAATGTACGACGAAACATATATAGTAAAGTATTAATAAAAAAAGATGAAATCCTAATTTCAATCTAGTGCTCTAATCCCAAGCAAATTGCTTCTAAATTATATATATACATAAATATATATGCTTGGTCTGGCTGACCCACTCCTAGAGGGCATGAGCCGTCACTGCATGCATCAATTACCATAAACATCTGCAAACCCTGACTACTTCTACTACAGACGAGCCTTAAAGACCTATACAATAGTTACGAATAAATTAGGTATAAAATTCAACTTGAGTTGAAGTCGAAAGGTTCGGTTACGTCAAACCAATCCACCTTACTCTAGGGATCCAGACCCATTTGGAACTTGAACTGCAAATCGGTTGGATTCAGTCACGAAGACCGCATCGTTCACAGGTTGCAGAAACTTGCCTGTTATACCTCTTTCTGGGTCTCCCAGCTCTGGTCACTGCCATGCGCGAACAAGTCGTAGTACTGAACACGTGCTTACTGGAAGGAAGACAGCAATTTCTTCTATATGATTTTCTATGGAAAGATATACCTTCTTCTGGTTGGTTCTTAATAGAAAGGAATTTGAGCTTCGAACAATCCTGAAGGCAAACTGTGATTAGATATTTTCAATTTGAGATATAGATTATATTAATATGAAATTGTTTCAAAGTACAGAAAATGACTATAATAGTATATTAATAATAATAATGATAATAATAATAATCTTTATTAGTTGGTCAACTATTTAAAACCCTTAAAGTAAATAAATGAAAACTCAAAAATGCTCCCCAACGTGAGAAATCAACAATCTCTTGAACACTCTATAATTGGTGCACCTCTTCATCTCTCCTGGTAAACCATTATAAATTTTTAATCCCCCAATCAAAGTAGATCCTGATGTAAAGCTCGTACGGAATTTTTTCACATAAAAGTTGTTCCTATTTCTTGTCCGATGTTTATGAATATCGGAGGTGTATCTGATGTGCTCACAAAGATAGTCTGGCAATATTCTATGTTCGACTTTATAAATAAAATCCAGTGTTTTAAACATAATCCTCTGTCTCACAGTCATCAAATTCAGTGCATCTAACATGATTCTAATTGGTGTTCTTTTATTACAGCTCAAAACTATTCTCATTCCCTTGTTAACTACTTTCTGAATTTTTTCAATTCTGTTCGACTTTAGATTGAACAATAAGGATGTACAAATATCCAAGTGAGTCAATACCATCGACTTAAAAAATAGCACTCTCGTATTCAAATCTATCTTGTTACTGATTCTACTGACAAAATGTATCTTCTGTGCCATCTTTGCTGATATAAATTCTGAGTGTTCTTTCAAAGTCAAGTTTCCATCCAATCTTACACCCAAGTATTTAATTGACTCTACTCCACTTAACTCTTCCTACCTACTGAAACCATAATGTTGCTCTTATTAATTTGTTTTATTTTACTTTCATTCCCGAACAACATATAATGTGACTTCTCAAAGTTTACCACCATCTGATTATCCCTCATCCATTCATTCAATGTTTCTAGATCTTCATTCATCATTGCGACCAACATATCAATATCATCTCCAAATATATCATTGTATCGTTGGCGAACATTCTCAATGTTCTCAATGTTTCCTGTATTTTACGACATCATTTATATATACAATAAACAGTAAGTTACCCAACGTTGTTCCTTGTGGAACACCATCATTATTCTCAATACTCGAGGATACCTCTCCACCAAAATTTACCCTCTGTTTTCTCCCTGTCAAATATGATTTAAACAAATCAAGAACAGCTCCACCAATTCCCATTTTTTTCAATTTCTCAATCAGCAAATCCCTATTTATTGTTTCGAACGCTCTCCTAAAGTCAACGAAGACCGCCAGAACTATCTTATTCTTGTCTATGTCCCTTGCCCATTCGTTATATATGTATACTACAGAGGTTTCACAAGAATGATTCGCACGAAAACCCGATAAAATCACATTATTTTCAACCAGGAACTTCAATAATTGATCCCTCACAACCATTTCGAGTACTTTTTCATATTTAGGTACTGTATGAACACCCCTGAACTGCTAGTTGAAGTATTATTTACTTTTTGAATCGGTATTACCACCGATACTTTCCAACTTTCGGGAAAAACACCATAATCCAAGGATGTGTTCACAATGCATTCTGTTACCCATAACCTCGAATATATCTTAAATTTTTGTATCAATGCCGTCAGATCCGCATTTGTTTTTTAATTTTTTGATGAAGTTTTCAAGTTCTTTCATGTTGATATTTGAAAACTTCGAGAACTCAAGAGTACCAATCTATTTTCGATAAATAGAAAGCGTGGTCATGTGTCCTAGTTGTCGTCGAAATAATGTCATGTATACTTTCCGCAAAAAATGCATTGAAATTTTTCGTTTTGATGATTAAAATATTCGATAAAGTCCTTGTTTTCATAATCTAAATATTTTGCTTCAACACCTTTCAAAATTGATTTAGGATTTTACAGTGTAGCTTTTTGTATCTTGTATTTATTTCCCAGTTCTCTATTCAACTCATCAGATATAATTTCTTTAGTTTTAGCATCCCTACAATTAATTATGATACCACCCCCATTCACATTTTTCATCCCCTCAATTCCAATCCTCAGTGTACCTGGGTCAACTTTATCTGTTATTTCATTTCTGGTTTTCTCACTTTTCTGATCAGTTGCAGGTTTGACCAAAAGAACATCCGAATACGATCTTCGATTTTCAGATATAGCATCATTTCCCCTGTTTAATTGCATTAGTTTAATTATTTTCTCTTTATCTTCAATTATTTTGTCCTTCGAGGCTACTATTGTCTGGAGTAAGACAAAAGAATCATGGCTCTCACACCTTGAGCAATGAAATTTGAACTTCCTATTTTCTCTTTTTGATCCAAGTATTTTCATCTCGTTTGTTGACAATCCAGAGCACAACTTGCACACCCTTTCCAAGCAACCGTCACCGGATTTCTCTCAGAAGTAGCGCTCCTACAAATTCCACACTCCATGGCCACCTTTAATAATTACACTAACATCCGCGGTTTAACATATGGTCTGATAAGATTGTTTATAATGATCGGTTTTATTGTCAATATTTCACTTTATTATTTTAAATGTCCCAGCAATATTAATTTATAGTCTTACATATTTCATAGCATCGAATTCCACTCAATTTAACGAACGAAAAAAAAAACATGAATGTTGAAATTGCCTTCTGCAACGATTATTAGACGATATTTTCTCCATTCCAGTCAAGAATGGTGAGAAATTTATTGGAATTCGATAAAAAATTCAGAATATACCTCCTTGTGCCTTTTCTATTTTATTTTCGCAGTTGGTGTGACTGATTGAATTACATTGATGTTTTTCCATATTACCATAAGTTTTCACATTTTCGGTTTGCTCTTGGCATGTTCGCCGAAAATGAAATTCTATACGATAATGGAATTTGGCATAGCCAGAACAAATTCAAGACCAAATCACCTTCGCCAGCATCTCGGAATATCCACAATTTTTCAAATTGAGTGGATTTCCCAGAATCCCCCACATCAAGCGAAAGTTCCAGTCTATAAAACGATAAAGAGTCATTAAAATCCCGAGTTCGATTTGGACCGACTTCAAATCAGGCGATCCAATAAATCAAAATCGCGTAAACATTCTCTCACTTTATGGTTCCAAGATTGACGGGATAGAATCCTTCTTTCATCCTTCGATCTAACGTCCGATGTGTCGACAGAATATAGCGTACGCACATGCAACAGTATTCTGATGCATTTTCGAACGACTAACCTTGTTGCACACGTTGATGTAAGAAATACAGAAACCAGAAACGTATTTCGCAAGTAGCTGCCAAATTTTTGATCTTCCTTCTTTTTCGAGTATGATGTTGCGTGAGTGATGAATGTGTTTATTGTTGGAAAACAGCAAGTTTTGTAATAAGACTGAGTTATGGCTACTATACTTTCGGCCACCTGACCGACTATACCGACAAGCATTTGTGTTAAGTGTTGCAATGTCGTCAGAAAGCTAGAGGGGGTAGGGTTCGGGGCTATAGTTTTTTATCCGATCGTGTGATAGGCGGCACTATTTTGACCAGATACTTATATCTTATATTAACTTTCCCAATTCTTTGCCTCTTTACGATTCTTTAGATCATCGAATCAACACATATTTTTCCAATTTTCTATAACTATTAAAGATTTCTATCTGTGTTCTCTTCTATGTCCTATTTTGAACCTTTAAATTCCAATGTTTTAATAATTCATAGAATACAAATTTCAAAGTTGTGATATTCAAGAAGTTTCTCATCTTTTATTTCGTTAAAATCTATTTGGAACAAATTTTTGAACCAACTTCAACATTACTGGGGATAGATTATGAAGTTCAGAAGATTTTTTATTTTAATTTTTACAAGAAGCATTTTTCTCAAAACTACATGAAGCACCCTTAAATATTCGAAGAAAGGTCAGGATGTATGTTGTTTATTCATTTCACCTGTACATAAAATCAGGCTAATAATATTGGCCTAAATTTCTCTTTGAAGATGAATAACATGAGGTACATTGAATGAAAATATTTCTTTGAAGCATTATGGATTAAATGTTCTCTTTTTAAATAACCTATCCTAAATATATAATGTGATTTATTTGTACTTATTAAACTAGTGGAAAAGCCGTGTTGCCACAGGCGCAAATAAGGAAGCGCGGTCGTTATTAGCAAATGCCCCCTATAAGCAGCCGGCCTAGATGTTCTACATAATCCATTAAACCTTGATACCTTTCTGTTCTTAATTTTGACTGATTCTGTCTTATCCAATTTAAGTTATTACTTTTTTGATTGACGTATGAACAGCAAACTTACTGCTGAAACAATTTTCCCGCACTGTGTAATGCACTAAACCCCGGTCTTAACGGCAATTCGATAAGCGTAGTATTGAAGCACGGTCAAACGGTTACGCTGGGCTGTTGCACGTTCGTTTCTGTGGCTTATGTTGAGGCTGAAACCAAATTCGCCGTTCGGAAAAAGTACTGGGTACGCCATTGGATCCATGCGTGGGCTAAGATTTGATATTGTTTGCAATGGTCCATTTTTTGCCTCAACCGCAAAATCAATATGTTCTGGCGGTCTCCATTTTCGCCAACAAATATTGTTGCAACAGTGTCTCCTGTCGGCAAATTGTATCTTCTAGGATCGTTGTCTGTACGCGCAAAAACCATTCGAATATCTGGTAATTCACGATTTTCAGCTATAGCTTTGCGACGTTCTTCTCGTTATCTTTCTCCCATTGTGTAAAAGGCGCTTGCAAATGGGTTATTTTTCACGAAGCATTTCATCTAGTCGAAGCATTGTCACTGGATTAGATCCTTGGTTAGCTGGGTGTTGGAATCTATGTTGCAGAGCTTCATTAGTATCAAGTGTGTAAAGTTGACAGAATCTGGGCGTGTTTCCAGGTTGCGGAATAATGGAACCAATTCTGCTGTATGATATTCCATGCAGACAAAATGAATAAGGGCCAGTTGATGCCAATTCTCTTAAGCTAAATTTTTGGGAAGTAAACGCAAAGGCACTGTTATACTGGCGTATATTGTTTTGGAAATTCTTCGATTCTTCATCTGTTCCTGTGTAAAGTTCTCTGAGCAAAGCTGGTACTTCTTTCAATTGCATCTGCTCGATCATCACAACTTTGCCTTTCTCGCAGCACTGGCTGAATTCATCTCGCCCTTTTTCACCCCTAAAATGCAGAGCATTGCAAAATTGGCACGATTCGCTCATTTCGCCGACAGAAAACGCGGGTATTTCGTCTTCAACCGGAGCCCTTCTCGCTACAAATACTGATCGCATTGCGTAATTATTGTTATGAACGCGGCGTCGATTTCTTTCAGTTCGGGTTGTCCGAGTAGCGTTTCGAGAACCCACTGGTCTGCCTCGTCGTCGTGTCTCCATTGTAAATTAAATTTCAAAATTTCACACTGGACCTAACTCAAAATTGAAAAATCGGACGTGACCCGTTTTCAATTTTTACCCTAAAATGGAGAATAACCATCCAAATTTGGGTTTTTAATATCTTTTTCAATTATAATATTCTAAATCAACTTACTCGGTAGGTTTGGAAATTAAAATAAGCTTAAAATCAAGTTTGTCAAAACACGTCTTTCCTCTTTGAAAGTCAAAGCTGAAATTGCAGAAGCATGGGTGGAAGTCAATTTTGATTTGTTGAGCGGTGGCGATCTACAGCGAAAACATGCCAAACACCCTTAGTTTTTAAGTTTTTTGTGTTTTTTAGAGAAATTATAGATGTTTATTATAATTATTAAACTTTATTAAGTTTGACAATTACTAAACTTTTTCAAAATCGCAGTTTCCATCTTATATTTTCAAGCACGTTATATAAAATATAAATCGTTATAAAATTATTCAAATGCTCACTTTCTGACCAAGTCAGGTAGTACTCTTGAACCCTTTTTAACTCACCCTAACAGTTCAACTTTCACTTAAGGTAATTTTATTCAAATAACAATATGTGAAATTTTTAACTATTGCAAATTCACAAATTATTTTATTCACAAAAATTCACTTCACCCTTTTAAATTGAAAGCCTACATAAAATAACTGAAATAAAGTGTTTTTCCTCTTCTAGCAATGTTACCATATGATTTATAAGTCACATGTTATAATTTAAATACAAATAAAGTTAATAAAATTTGCAAATGCTTTTAATGAGTTATATGACGGTAATGGTGACTTGGAGTGCAAGAAGAGGAAATTAAAGCTCATATCAGCAAAAAATTTGTTGAGCGGTGGCGTCATCTACAGCGAAAATATGCCAAACACCCTTAATTTTTAAGTTTTTTGTGTTTTTTTAGAGAAATTACATATGTTTGACACTTGTTATTATTTTTCTGTATCATTTTAGATGCCTACCGTTAATTTAAAAAAAAATTGATGCAAATCGGTTGATTGGTTTAGGCGCAAGACCTCACTATGCATCATATTATTATAATAGATGGAAAGCTGCATGAAATTACGATATTCCATGTTTCTATTTGTTTACAAGCAACAAACAACTTCATAAGTTGAAGGTTATGTTTTCTGTTATAGAATAGAATCTAAATTGTCCCCGAATAAAATATTTATAAGAATTTGATATAAAATATTAGCTATTGCATATTAAAGAATTTTAACTGATGAAATAACATAGCAACTCGGACGTATTGATTTATTTTGAGAATTGTATCTTCAACTTCGTTTTTGGAATCGGCAGATCAAAAGCACCCTAGTAGTAGTTTTCCTCATTATTAAGTTTTTAATAACATGTTCAAATACACAAAGTAAGTGTTTGTTATATTTGTAATATTTAATGTTTCACACGCAAAACTCAAACACAATAAAAGTCTTGTATTTTTTTTTTAATGGCTTTATTCTCAACTTCTCAACGCACAACTATCTATCACTTGACTCAAAACTCAACTAACTGCTTCCGGAACGTTCTCTAACCTAACAATTGCGTAACCATAGACTCTAAGGATAATATAAAATCTTTTCTTTTAATAAAATTATTATAACATGTTATATCAGCGAATTGAAAACGAAAGAAGTATTTACGTTTAATCCACCATTATATACTTTTTAAGTATGTCTTCTTAATTTCCTTCAATCCGCAGAAAAGTTGAAATGTTTCAAATTGAATAGCAATTCAATGTGGCAACGTGGAGTTATTTTGGCTCATTGATTTTTTTCATTCAGGTTCAGATCCAGGAAAAAGAGCATTGTTCTCAATTTTTTTCCAAATTTTTCAAATCATTATATATCAAATATAATATCTTGGAAACGGTGTATTTAAGGGAGATGAATGTGAAATTATGAAATCTTCTAAAAAGTTCAAGCATACAGAAAATGCTAGGATGTGTTTAGTAACTGCCTATTTTACAGTACGTTTTAATAGTTTTACGAGTTGGTGATGAATTAACTAGAAGACCTCTAAGGATAGAGCAAGTGTGTTTGATCTAAATGTGTGTTCCATTTATTAAACTTCCTACGAAATTTGATTTCATTCGGATAAGTCGTAAACATTTTTCTGCTCTCAGTTTATCATTGTTATTTCCTTTGCTTCTTGTTTGGTAACTTGTCATAATGAGAAACAACATGCCTTTTGTCTTGTATTAAGAACTTTTGGCATCTTGTATAATATGCATATTGAGAATGATACCGAAACTAAAATGACAAGATAGCTTCCATCTCTATCATTAAATTAATCTTTTGGGTCATTTATCGCTCGGATACGAGGGTTGCCTTTTATATTTCGGGATTGGACAACCCTTGTGCTGCAATCTCCCAACTGACAGCTCTATTTTTGTTATTAACAGTAACGTGAAAGATTCATCTCGCTCAAAATATTGAATTAAATCGTGGACATTTTCGTGAGATGATTTTTTACAACTTTCGATGTAGATCAACACAACAACAGTGCATCGATGAACTTAATTCAATTCTTGGCGATGAAGCTCCATCAAGGACCAGCGTTTATCGATGGTTTGGTGAATTCAACCGAGGTCGTAGTTCACTCCAAGACGAATTTCGCGTCAAAAATCGTGAAGGTCGTCCGAAAACCATTGATGCTGGGCACCAACTGATATTGCAATATCGTCATGTGACCTATAGTGAGATTGAGACAACCTTAGGCATTAGTGGGGACAGCATACATTCAATATTGCATGAACATTTGAGCATCAAAAAAATTTGTTCACGTTGGATCCCAGACGGTGTGTCAATCGTTCAAAAAAGGCTCGTGTTGATTGGTCGAAAGAAATACTGCAAAAATACGATCACGGTGCTTCAAAGCACGTCTATGACATCGTGACAGGTGTTGAAACGTGGTTCTACGCGTATAAGCCCGAAAGTAAACAACAGTCGACTGTATGGGTGTTTCTAGATGAACAAAATCCAATAGAAGTTGCTCGCGCCTTGTATTTTCGGAAAAACTGGACATGTCACAATCGTACCCTAGAACAGTCAATTCTGAGTGGTACATAACCATTTGTTTGCCAATTGTCTTCACAAGAAATCAGGAAGACCAACCGCCGAAGATAGATCTCCTTCAGCATGACAATGCGTTTTTGCATTTTTGAGCAATCAAAACATCTATTTGATGAGTGATCCACCGTATAGTCCAGACTTGGCGCTGCATGACTTCTTTTATTTCCGTAGGTAAAAATAAAATGAGGGGTCCACGTTTTTCGACACTCGAAGAAGCGGTTGATGCGTTCAGAATGCATGTATTGGAGATACCTCAATCAGAGTAGCAAAAATGCTTCGACAATTGATTCAAACGCATGCAAAAGTGTATAGATCCTAATGGGGAAGTTAAGTAGTTTTCTTTTCACTTAATAATAGGAAAATATCTCAAGATAATATACAAATAATAGTAACATATATTAAAGAAAAAAGAACTCGCGGCTATGCTCTAATGGAGAAGGGGTGGATTCTAAACATGAATAGAACTACTTTATGAAATGAATGGGCGCCAGATAGTTTTAATTATTTAAATATTTCAGAGGTACTTTTCTAAAATTTCACCAAAAACTACCAAAATAATATTATGAACTAGAAATAGAAAAGTAATTTAAAGATTGTTAATGATTTAATTCAAATAATATACCTATATAAATTATTTACACGAGGTTGATAGAAAGATATCATAAATGCTTCAGTAGTCATACAAATTATTTATTTCTCAGGGATGAAGACCGGCTTTCACTCACAAATGTATGAATACAGCTAATATATAAATTTCCTTAAAGTCTTGAACACAACTGTAACAGGGTGGCCATTTGAAAACAAAATAGACGAGATTACAGACGAAATAATTTTTTTCGATAGAAATGCTCGGATAGGTCGATTTCTGTTTCGAGGGGGACTACTTAAGATTTAGGTTACGGACGCTTCAACCCTTGTTACTACAACCCTCACCCCAAATTTTGAATAAGTAAGATGGGGTGAGTGATACCTCATTTGAAAGGTATTTTCATACTGATTTCAGCACAGTTATTGTTTTTTTCATTTTATGCATTAGTTCTCGAAATATTCTCAACTAAGTATTTGAAAATAAAGTGGTGTTTTCATGGCACTTCTAGTGTTTTTTTGAGCTTCAAAAGAACCATGACTGTGGCTTCCTTCCTCCAATCCACTAACATAGAAATCTTTAATCAAGATGTCGAACAAACAAAGCGTATTGCGAAGGAGCTCAATCTTGCTGAAACTCAATCTAAATTATGTTCGATATAATTTGCAGTATTTCCAATAACATGCGGTAACACTTGATCGATAGAAATCTCCAAAAAGTCCAAATACGTACCTATCTCTAATCAGGTAAGAAAATCAAATCATTAATGATGCCACAGAAATATTCCAGGTCCAATTCGTGAAACAATTTCTGACTTAATTATGAAGTGTTTTCTCAGTTGACTTCAATATGTTTTCATTTTGTTGATTATTGAATTCATATCTTTCTCAAAAAAATGAGAATCGATAATTTTTTATCTATTACGAACAGATCATTAAGTTGGCTGACTGGTTTTTTGACATGTGAATTATTCTTAGTTTTGAATAGAGACTTGTATGTGTTCTAATTCATTGTTCGACATGGTTTATTCAATTGCAGAGCGGGTGAAAATAATTTAACTTTTTTTGCAAACAATCAATGTGCGAATAGAACCGAAGAATTCTTCAATCAACGACATTTAGATAAACATCTTAATAGGAAGTATGTTTTGGAATAAGTGTCAAAGTTTCAAGAAACCGGGCCTGTGGCTAATAAAAAACGAAACATGGAAAGAAATGAAGCAGCTGAAGTAGCTGTTCTTGGACAGATTGCTCCAACTAACGCATGAATATTTCGAGAAATAATGCATAAAATGAAAAACAATTACTGTGCCGAAATCAGTATAAAAATACCTTTGAATTGAAGTATCACTCACCCCATCTTCCTATTCAAAAATTGGGGTTGGGGTTGTAGCAGCAAGGGTTGAAGCGCTATGCGTCCGTAACCTACATCTTAAGTTGTCTCCTCGAAACAAAATCGTCCTTTCCGAGCATTTTTATGGAAAAAACTTATTTCGTCTGTAATCTCGTCTGTTTCGTTTTCAAATGGCCACCTGTATAATATATGGTCCAACTAAACAATGCCATGCATTCACTGGTAAAATCTTAAAATATAGGTGGTATTCTAATGCAAAATGGCACAGTTAATTCAAACTCCAAAAAAGATAGAAAAAATGTGAAAGAGATTATACTGATCCGAAACGACGTCCGGTGGTGTCAATTAAGTGTGGCCTCCAATGGACAGGTTACAATTCAACCTTCCTCCCGGCTGTCAGGGCCCACAGCAGGGATGATAGGAGGGTTGTTCTATCCTGATGTGAAGGTGGTTATATTCCAGTGGAATTTCAGGAGTGTTAAAGAATCAAACCTCAGAATATAGGTTGAAGAACTGTGTGACTCTCGAAAATTTCCAGAAAATATCGTCTTTATGGATGTAAACACAAGCCCAAGATGGTGGTTGGCGTATTCCAGAATATTCTACCAGAGTGCAGAAAAAGTTTATCCCGTATAAGACGGAAATTTGTCTGAATTTCAACAAACTCCAAATAATGAGAAAATAAACAGCGAAATTCAATTGGTTGAACGTTCTCCAATATATCCGACGCAATGGTCGATAGAAAAATATTCTAAGTATGGACGAAGCTCGTGACAGCTACACTCGAGAATTAATAATGATAATCTCTTCACTTTTCCATATGACAAGAAATGGTTTTTCCAGAAGCATGCAATGTTGGTTGCCTAATTGACGGAAGACGAAACAATCTTAAACAAACTGCGCGCAATAATATTAAGATTCGCTGTAAATAACTTTAATAAAATATTAACCATTTCGCGACATCCCCGATTACGCCTGTATAAAAATAAATATTGTTACAGGAATGTTAGGAGAAACAATAAAGCGATTTTCGATGATTAATATTCGTTCTTGTTCTCTATCCCGAAATACATGGTGTCTACTATAATAGGTGCCAAACTTCAGTAGGTGATAGTACTAGTCATTTTCAACAAAAAATGTCCTAAACACTTTTCGAAAAGTTGATAGTTATCGAGTTATTTAACACTTCTTGGTTTTCGAAATTTGCTGTTTCCCCTTTGAAAACAAGAATATCTCTGTTATTCTTACAGCTACATCAAATCTGATCATATCATCAGAAAGGGCAGTAAACACGTTATAAAATATGTACTTATTAATGTTAAAAATGTTTTATACCGGGTGTTGTAAAAGGGTAAATGTAAAAATTGAAAAGAATGCAAACTTAGTGGTATCTTTTTTGTAAGCTGTACCGTTGAAAATTGGTGAATAAGTAGTAGTTTTTTTTCTAGGTGAAACTAGTACATGTAATAGACATTTAAACGGTATATTAACTTTCCACTTAACTTTTTGTTTTTCCAACAATATCACTGTTTTAAGTCAAAAAAACATAAAATTCAGAAACGCAAATTTTTCATTTCAAAGCATTTTAGGTTCAAAACAGTCATATATATTATTAATCGTAACATAAAAACATTAAATAAACTT
Source organism: Micraspis discolor (assembly GCA_030674115.1). NCBI lineage: Eukaryota > Metazoa > Arthropoda > Insecta > Coleoptera > Coccinellidae > Micraspis > Micraspis discolor. The sequence continues at coordinate 45,084 of JARTUT010001021.1, forward strand.
GAAATGAAACTGAATGAACGTAAAAATCAATGTTATGGCAAAACCGAATTAAGAACTATACAAACTGTTCAAATCGCCTAGCCATTTGCTCAATGCATTTTATACATCTTTTTCGTACAGAATCCACAACCTTTCGAAGTTCATTACGTTTTCGAGGCATTGTATCACAACATTCTGAATTCTCTTGATTATTAGTTCTTCTCGATCATTAATGCGATTTTTATACACATTTTCTTTCAAAGTGCCCCAAACATAAAAGTCGAATGGAGTAAGATCGGGGCTTCTAGGTAGCCATCTCAAGGGACCATATCTTCCAATCAATTTCTCCCCAAGGCATTGATTCATCCAGTCCTCACAATTCGACTCTTATGGGCAGGACATCCGTCCAGTTGAAAATATTCATATCTATCCGCTATGGAAATATCTTCAAGAATGTCAACTACGTTATCTATAATATAAAAATGAATCGCAAAATGTGTTGGTAAGCGCATAACTCAACAACGCCTGGACCAATTTGGCCAAATCTTTTTTAAAATGTTCGTTGAAGTTCAAGGATGGTTTTTACGGCGAGAAAAATTAGAATTATTGCTGGTGTGATTGGAATTGGTGCAGAGAATTACAATGATGATGTCACCCAATACCAAATGGGCCGCTATGTCAGTAGTAATGAAGCAGTTTGGCGAATATTTTTTTTCCTATTCATGAGAGACACCCTTCTGTTGTTCACTTAGCTGTGCATTTCGAAAATGGACAAAGAGTGTATTTTACAGCACAGAACGCAGTACATAGAGCTGCTCAGCCATCATCTACTACATTAACCAGCTTTTTTTGAGACATGCCAAAACGATGATTTCGCACAAACATTGCTATATTCTGAAATGCCAAAATATTATACAAGGAATCAATCCTCAAGGAGATTTTATACGACGGAAACAAGGAAAATCAGTTCCAGGATATACAGATGTATATTCCAACGATGCGATTGGCCGGATTTATTCAGTACATCCAAGCAATGAGGAATGTTTTTATTTACGACTGCTATTAGTCAATGTACGTGGCCCAACATCATTCCAACAGTTACGAACTGTTGATGGTGAATTGTGTGGATCCTACAGAGAAGCCTGTCAACGTTTGCAATTGCTTGAAAATGACGCTCATTGGGATCAAACTCTCAATGATGCTGTAATATCATCACACGCTCATCAAATACGAACATTGTTTTCTATAATCATATCTACAGGCTTCCCATCAAACCCAATTGATTTGTGGATCAAGTACAAAAGATTATATGTGTGATGATATTTTGTACCCAATACGGAATAGAATGAGGAAATCCAAATATACAAATCAGTGAAGAAATTTACAATGAATCATTGATTTCAATTGAGGACATGTGCTTGATAATGTCAAACAAATAATTAATTCAATTAGGTCTGACCGCGCCCAATCGTCCAATGCATGAAGAAAAACTGTATGATCTCAACGCTTTGAAAGAATTAATTCAAACAAATCTTCCACTGTTAAATGAATAACAGAAGTATGTATTTGAAACTCTTATGAAAGTAACAAATGATGAAACTTGAGGGATTTACTTCTTAGATGCACCTGGTGGTACAGGAAAAACTTTTTGATTTCATTAATATTAGCAACAATTCGCTCACAAAATAAAATTGCACTTGCACTCGCTTCGTCGGGAATCGCAGCAACTTTGCTTGAAGGTGCTCGAACAGACCATTCAGCACTAAAATTGCCATTAAATATGCAAAGCAATGAAACTCCAACCTGCAACGTTTCGAAGAACTCTGCAATGGCAAAGGTTTTGCAGCAATGTAAATTGATTGTTTGGGTTTAGGTGGTGATTTTATTAGCAGGAGATTTTCGTCAAACATTGCCAGTGATCCACGATCAACGCCAGCTGATGAACCCAATGCATGTCTAAAGTTCTCCAATTTGTGGAAACATGTCAAAGTACTTTATTTAAGCAAGAATATGCGTGTCGAGTTGCAAAATGACCAATCTGGGAACATATTCTCTAAACAACTCATTGACATTGGTAATGGCAAATTTCCTATAGACATGTTGACTAGCTGCATTAATTTTCCTCAAAGTTTTTGTCAGTTAACTCGATCAAAAGATGAACTTATTCAGAAGGTGTTTCCAGATGTTTCTCAAAATTACAGAAACCATGATTGGTTGAGCGAACGAGCTATACTGGCTGCAAAAAACAGATGTAAATGAATTAAATTTCAAAATTCAAGAACAAATTACAGGCGAATTGAGGATATATAAATCAGTTGATTCGGCTACTAATCAAGATGATGTAGTCAACTATCCACCGGAATTTTTAAACTCGCTGGATTTGCCAGGATTGCCACCTCACAATCTTCAATTAAAGGTTGGATCGGTGGTTATAATGTTGCGAAATATCAACCAACCGCGTCTTTGCAACGGTACACGGTTGGCGATAAAAAAATTACTAAACAATGTGATAGAAACAACTATACTCAAAGAAAAGTATAAAGGAGAAGATGTTCTCATACCGCGCATCCCAATGATTCCAACTGATATCCCATTTGAGTTTAAACGACTACAGTTTCAGTGCGGCTTGCTTTTGCTATGACTATAAACAAGTCCCAGGGCAATCATTAAGTGTTTGTGGTATTAATCTAGAAAACCCATGTTTCTACATGGTCAATTGTATGTTGCATGTTCCGTGTTGGAAAACCATCAAATTTGTTTATCTATGCGCCAGGTAATCAAACAAAAACATCGTATACCACAAAGCACTACAATGATAATAATAATAATTATGATTCACATGATTAACAATAAAGCGATTACTTACTTTTAAATCCTTATATATGTTTTATTTAATCATTTTTTATTTACAACACCCTATCACCAGGGTGACGGTTCTGTTCAGGAGAATTTTTTAAAATACGTATGCACAAAAACTGCCACATTACAAATCTTTTTGACAGGACGAAGTCTGTCAGGTCAGCTAGTTATGTAATAAATTTGTGAATTCATTGGAATTAAGGCGATCAGAAAGTATTACCGGCCCGAATAGCCGCACTCTCTTGAAACCCAACCAAACATTGACTCTTATTTCATGCTGATAATGAGGTAAAAAACACACATGTGGATTTTCGTTTCCATATATGGGAATTTCGTAAATTTATTATTCCACTTTTAGTGAATGTTGCCTCATCTGTCCATAATACTTGATCACATCCCCACTCTTCCAACTTATTTAGGTACCACCTATAGAATTCTAATCTGACCTCAGCATCAACAGGTAACAATTTCTTGACTTTATTTAAATGATACGGGTAAAGGCCTAATGTGGCACCAACACTCCGAGTGGGATCTTCTCTAATAGTGCGAAATATTACTGGTGCTTGCCTCCAGTGCTGAGCATTTCGACCACCTTCTCTATTTCGTAAACCTCAGAAACGATCCAGTTTCACCAGAGCGCCTAAAAACTTCTACAAATCCCTTTCTGCTAGGTTGTTGTCTATTGGAGAAATGTAACGCTTACTCCGCACTGCTGCTCGAGAATTTCCGTTAGCTAACCTGTAGCATATCCCGATATTCAATACTTGAGAAAACAGGCATATTTTTTGTTGTAGATGCGTATAAGTCGAATTAATTCGTTAAAGTAAATGATCTTCACTTAATGACAAATTTTGTCAAATTCAAGTTAATTTGCATATGCTCGAATTCATGCAAATGTCAAGTTTGCTTAGCTCGAGATTAAATTCCGCCATATTGTTCATTTTCATTCGTGGTATTCATTTCCGATACGCACCAACACACCCTCCAACCCGCATCCTCCTCAAACCTCTGTTTATAATTTTGCTGTTTTTATGTTACTATTAATAATATTTATAACTGTTTTGAACCTACAATGTTTTGAAATGAATTATCATAAAATTTGCGTTTCTGATTTTTATGTTTTACTGACTTGAAACCGTAATATTGTTGGAAAAACAAAAGTTAAGTGAAAAATTGATATATCGTCCAAAAGTCTATTATTACATGTACTAGTTTTTCCTAGAAAAAACAACTACTTAATCACAAATTTTCAATGGTACAGCTAACAAGAAAATACCAATAAGTTTGAACTCTTTTCAATTTTTACATTTACCCTTTTACAACACCCGGTATAAAACATTTTTGAACATTAGTAACTACCTATTTCATAGCCCCTTTACAGCCCTTTGCGATGATATGATCAGATTTGATGTAGATGTCAGAATAACAGAGATATTCTTGTTTTTAAAAGGAAAGCAAATAATTCAGAAAAACCAAGAAGTGTTGAATAACTCGATAGCCATCAACTTTTCAAGAAAAAGTGTTATGGGATATTTTTTTGTTGCAAATGACTTGTACTATCACCTACTGAATTTTGTCAGCTATTATAGTAGACACCTATATAGAAGCAACCTCGTATGTATCCATAAGATTTTTTTCACAATTATATTCAGATTGAATTTCGATATTTACGTAATTTTGGCGATATTTCACAATTGGCTTCATCGGATGTTTACGACGAAATACTTAATTAATTGTCAATTTTCTCGTTGTGTTGAGACAACAGGTGTATTTAGTCGGAACACTACACTTGATTGACATTTAAAATCTCCATGAGACACTTGAAATACGACGTCTGGTTCACAATATTTAACTGTAGATTTTCAGCATCTTTGATATTATTATTTATGATGGATTAAACTTCCACCC
>JARTUT010002326.1:0-49798 GCA_030674115.1 Micraspis discolor
CGAAAAGTTTCATTCAAGAAAAATTTCACAATGGTCCTAAAAAGAGGCGCTGCGCCATAATGTTGTAAATAGATGCCTCCAACATCAACATCTGCAATGTGTTACATGATAAACTGAATTTTAATCCGATTCACAGATACGGTAACATATAAGTTATTTTCAGGGCGCAGCTGCGGCTTAGCTGCAGTGGAGAAGGGGTAGGTTTAAGAAAATTCAAAAGAATTAATTTGAGGGCGCCAGGTGGTTTCAAAAAATATAAAACCCTGAAAATATATGATATAAACCACCAAAATGTACACTGTACTGTATAGAATCTGATCAAAATGATAACACAGGATAAATAATTCTGTAATATATTGTTCCAAATAACACACCAATTCACTGTGTGAGAGGTTCTTAAAATATTATACAGTGCCTGAAGGGCTTAGATTAATGATTGCCGGCATTCATTCACAAGTTATTATTGTGATAAATAAATCATGTTCACAAGTGAGGAGAAAGTGTAAAAAACAAATAAATGAAATATTGTACTCATCCGATATTCGTGAGTGTTCGATTCGTTTAGGGATGGTGCTGTGTTCTCTGAAGGTGGTGTCCGTTTCCTTGGGGGCGGTCAAGCAGACGTGTAGAGTCAACTTAAATGAGGAGAAATGTCCACTATGCCTTATCACGGGGTTTCACTTCGATATTGACCTTCTTCGATTATATGAAGATGTAATTAGGTGTACTTGTAGACCATTTTCATCAAGAATTTCAGTCAGAATCCTAATAAAAAGCCTACGAAAACATAAAATTCTATTTTACAACCATCAACAGTTTTTTCATTCTTTCATTTACCTTGGATGTTGGCGGCTTCAGACAGATTAAGTGAACGAGCGTTCAAAATCCCGTTTGAAACGGAAATTTCACAATTTCTTCTCGAAATAATATCACAAAATTATAAGAATTGTGAAAAATTAACACAATTGGAAACAATCATCCAACAAAATACGTTGATTGATAAACTCAATACTCGCTTCTCTTTGTGTTTCTCGCTAACGTTCAACATAAGAATGAATTTTTAACCTTTAGACGTATATTAAATTTTGCATATGTGAATTAGAAAGATAAAAACTTCCCGTGTATTTATGGTTATCTATCTCACCATTAGAATTTCGCATCCGCCAAAATTTTGTAACAAATGTCCAGCAAAACTGGTGAAATATTTGCAGGAAATCTGAATAAACTTCACCAGAGGATGGTAACACATACGGACCAAAAAATCTATTATCATAAACACCACACCAAACATTAAACGAAAATATATATTGTGAATTGGCTTGTCTTGTAGCTAAAGTAACTCGGCCCAATGCGAATTTTTATAGTAATTGACACCATCTTTGGTAAATTATGTTTTATTGCTAAAAAGGCCTCTCTATAAAATTCTTCGATTTCGCAATATCCAGCTACTAAAAAGTTAGGCGAGTTTTCAATCTTCGTCAGACAATTGATTGATGGACATTAGACATATGACTTATTTCTCTCGTTCTGACTTTCGGATCGTTCTGCACCACGATCAGAATTTCTAGCTCCAAACTTCGTGGAATTCTTTCACTATGTTCTTCTTCTTGTGCCGTCGGAAATTAACCATGACCTTCGAGAAAACTGCATACATTAGAAAATGTTTTTTTTATTTGATAACCGTCGTTCAGGAAACAGATGTTTATACTGTCTTCGACCCGCTCTTCCATTACCATTACAAAATTCGTAGACAAACAGTATATCAGTATATTCATTATTGTCAAACAGTTGAAGCATTTCACTTAAGAATTTACTGTGAATCAACAAATAATAATTATCATTCAACACTATACTACATCGTCCAATGAAATCGCTCAATTTTTGAAAACGGACCCATAGAAACAAACTGTATCTGAAAACACTCAACCTCACTGTGTTTTTTCACTTTTAGAAATTTGTTTTTATCAAATGCCTAATTTGCATAGGAATATTAGTACGTCCGGATAGCTTTGGCCGTTGGTGGAAGTAGCGGTCGTCATGGTTACGATAAACAAGGAGTTGTTAGCGATAACTTCAACAGCACATTTGGCAGTTCTGTCAGTTTAGTTTCGTATTTTACCATAAAGTAGATAAAAATAAAACGTTTTGGGAATTGTAATATTACTTCAATTGAGGAAAGTGAGCAGCTTAATACAGTGAAGTCAAGATCCTACATTTGGAAACAATTTGAAGAATTCTGTGCTGCCCGGGAATACCTTGTAAATGAAAAAACAAGTTTGTCAGATCTCAATAATATTATGCTAGACTGGGCTTTCAATATGAAGAAAAGAGATGGATCAGACTACAAGGCAAGTGTCGTAAAAACCTTGTGGAATAATACTGCCAAGCAGCTGCAGGAAAAATTCTATTCCGAATGGGGCGTTAGGTTCGATCCATCCACAGACGTGGCTTTTAAAACGGCGCGGGATGCACGAAATGCCAAGAGGCGTATTCTGCAAGTGGATCCTGAGAAAAGAAAAGTTAGTGCCAAGGCGCTGTCTTTGGAGCAACATAAAAAGATGGTCAACTTATGTAAAGAAGATAATCCAGACGGTTTGAACAGGAAATATTATTTTAATGCTGCATTGGAGCTTGCTTGGCGCATTTTCCATTCGAAATTGAAAACGATGGTAATCCCACGGGCCGAATCGCCTACAATCCGATATTTTCTAAAACAAGACAAGGTGGTGCCCAAAAATGTGCGGAAACGAAATGGCTGACTCCCAATATTGAAGAAGATATTTGCCCGGTGAGGTTATATAAGCTACTTGTATCCAAAAGAACTGCAAACATAACCACTGAAAGACTCCACATAAGAATTGGAAATATGGTTCAAAAACTCCCCAGTCGGTCCCAATATGATAGCTAAATGGACAAAAGAATCGGCAGAACTCATTGGCATCAACACAACCAAGTCGAAGATAACCAACCACTCGCATCGAGCTACTGCTGTCAGCCAATTAGCCAAAGCAGGGATTGGCGAGGAACAGCTGATAAAGATAACAGGCCATTCTTCTGCAGCGTCAGTGAAACTGTATCTCCAACTGGACCAACAACATCACAAAAAATAATCACAGCCATAAGGAATGAAAAAAATGTCCTTCAAGAAACAACATCAGTATCTACTTCATCATTCGAAAATAATGCTCGTAATGTGTATAATAATTGTACTATTAATAATTATTATTTTGAGAATAAAGATGAATAATTTGTTGTTATGCTTCTATCTGGTTATTTTTGAATAAAAAACTATTTTTTATTTCGTTTGGTTTATATTATTGAATGATCTTTCCAACTACCACACGAGATTCGAATTTTTTTTGAGAACACTCTGTCGTTTTTTGAAAATTATGCAAATTTCACTCAACAATGTGATCCCGAAAATTTTAAGGATAACTTTGTTTCGTGAAATTAATAATTCTCAAAAAACAAGAGTGTTCTCAAAAAATTCTCACCTCTAGTGGTATTACCCTTGAGTACAGGGCCCCCGCTACCGTATGTGCAAAGTGTGCAATGCACACGGGCGCCAAAACCAAGGGCCTCAAAAAATAGTCAATACATATAATAAACAAGTGATAAAAGTCATTATGTGACCATAACTGACCTGAGCGAATTTTCAAAAAGTAGGCACCGAGGAGTGAAGGTATTGAAGGTATTCTTCGTCTTGTTTTACGCGGATGACACAACTGTCTCGATGAGTTCAACGGATTTGGGTGCGGTTCTGGACGAAAGTAGGACCGCGATGTTCAATGCCTTTGAATGGTTCAGCTCAAATGAACTGGTTGCAAATAGGGAAAAGACTGTGGAGCTGATATTTTCCATGAAGAAAACTGGAAATATGACTCTATAGGGTCAACAAAATTTTTGGGTGTGATTGTTGACACCTGTATTCGATGGGATGTCCACGTTGAGCAGCTGGCTGGGAGATTGTCGAGGAACATATATTTGCTCAAGTCAATGTCGAGTAGGTTGTCGGGTGAAGTGCTTAGAATAGCTCAGTTTTCTTTAGTGGAGTTGGTGCTGCGATGTGAAATTTTGGCATGGGGAAACTGCTCCTCTCGGAACCGTATTAATGCTCTTCAAGGGAGGGCTGCAAGGCTGATTGCTCGTTTGAAATACAGGGACGTCTGTAAATTCACATTTGTTTTGCATAAGATCTTGACCTTACCCTGTCTCTATAATCTTCAATCAGTAATACACGTTCATAAAAACAAGATTAACTACATTACAGTAGGTAGGACCCATGATTTTTGTACTAGAGGTAGAGATCTGTTGAAACCAGATTTTCGTAGACTGACCTTAAGCCAAAAGGGACCTATATATATGTCCATCAAATTATATAATAGGCTTCCTCCCCACTTCAAAACTATGACCCTAAGTAAATTCAGGAATGCAGTAAGGGTTATGCTGATTAAGGGTGCATTTTACGACATTGATGAGTTTTTGAAGTGTGATTTAAACCGATACCTCTGAGGACGTTTGTCTCCTTCACTCAGTCTGTTTTATGTATTTATTGTTTTTATTTCTGTTTCTTATTTATTATTCTACTCAATTTTGAGAATATTTTAAATGTTTGAATATTGCTTATAATAAGTTTGTTGTAATATTCAGTCTTTGGATTTTATATATGTTTGTATGTATATATTTGCATGAATTTTATATATATTTGTATGTATATATTTATTGTGTACATGCGATGAAATACTATAAATTTTCTATATTGACGGTTGCAAACAATGTTATTCAATTGTGAGGCATGAATAAAGATTACTATTACTATTACTACTATTACTATTACTAGTGTTTGTGATCCTTAGACTATACTCTATTAAATAAAAAAAGTCCGTTCAAATTCAGTTGAGAAATAAAAAGAGTCCCCCGCTACGCCTCCTAGGGGGGCCCTGATTTAACATCCTTTCGTTCTCGGCATCCCTAGACCATACCCTATCGAATGCAAAAGATCCGATTAAAATCGGTTAAGAACTGTAGGACTAGTTTGACTGACAGACGGACAAAGTGCGGACAATAGAGTATTTTCCATTAGGGAAAATTCGCTAAAAATATGGAGGTACCTAGATATCAATTTTGATTTTATAACGAAGTTACCTTGTTATTAGAAGTATCCGCATATATATAAAATATTTTAGTATAAGTACAAAGTAGTACTTATATACGTGTTAGTGAAAAAGCGCAAAACCTCAGACACCTCAACCTATTTTTATTGTAAAAGAATTACGAATATTAGTTTGATTCAAATTTAACCCCTATTTTTTATTAGTAGAATCGATTCTACTCACGATTCTGAACTAATTTCAGGTGTTGCGCTTTCTCATTAAAACGTTGTATATGTAGACATGAGGCAACATCTCTGTATTTGTTCCTAAAAAATTGTGATTTTTAGTTTTAGCTTATTTTCTAGTATTTATGAACAACGTGTATGTACCCCATTAGTTAAGTAAATGCTTTAAAATGAGTGTGAACTTAGTCTATAAATAAATGACTTTTAAAGTTCAGTTATTTGCTTTATTTCAAGAACCTACCTACCATAAAGAAGATATTCCGAAATGCCGTAAGGGGCGCCAAAATCCTGTTTTGCACACAGGCGCCAGTAGCCCTTACGGGGGCCCTGCTTGAGTATTATAAACTATTTTCAGAATCAAACAGGTGACAGATGAACCAGGTAGAATAATCAAGGATTTATGTCCAAACGAACACAGAATTGCATTGAGCTAAATGATGAGCTAATTTTATTGTTCATTCCAAATTGAGATATCTATGAATAAATGCCATCGTTTGCTGTGGAAAAATTTCTTGAAATTATCGTAGACTTAACCGAACACAAATATGTTCATTCGTTTTGTTTCCAGTTTGTTCCCAAAATTAAGGACCTGATAGGAGGCTGAAATATTAATTAAATTTGAAAAATTCATTAATAACGAATGAGACTGTTCCTAGAGGAATAGCGAGCTTTCGTTTTGCCTAAATATCTGACTTTTCGAATACTGAGCCGAAAAGGATCTCAATCGATAGAGTTAAGACTTCCTGATAAAAATCTATGGTCAGGCTTGAAGGTATCCATCGTCCAGCCGTATTCTTTCTAGAGTAGAGTAGAGTGTCACAAACTTCCCGAACAGCTCCTTCAGAATCATTAAAACAAATCAATAAATAAGGTGTTCTAAATACGCTTCTTAAGTTGAAAGTTTAAGTGACAAAAATAAAAAAGGAATGCCCTTCTGTCGGAGAGTCAGGAGTGGATTTGCACAATATATGAATATTTATTGTTATTTCATTTAAGGGCGGCACGTGGTTATTTTAAGTAGTCCTTTTCCTTTAGTGATCTATTTGATACCAACCACGAAGCATCAAAAAAATGTAAACTTCAACAACTGAAACGCAAAATATGTATAGTCTAATGCTCTCTATTCCAACTTTAATGTGTAAAACAATTACAAAAAGAGATCTGTATTGTTCCAATAAACTATGACAAGGAAATCTTTGTTCTGCGGTACCCTCGTATAACGTTATACTCAGTTTCCAATAAAATTGTTCTTACAAATGTTCATTAATTGAAACACAATAAAAAGAGCGATCAAAATACTTGATCGTTAATTAAATAAGGTTGATACAGGATGGAATTTTATCCAACGAAAACAATTATATTTATAAGAGAATTTATCTGACCTCGAGTTAGCTGAGTTATCACCACTCTCTTCTCCAACAAAATGATATTCCCAGACGTCAGGAAACTCTTCTGAATTATTTTAGAAGTGGGTGGATGACTGTCTTCGCCCCCCACGGTTCTCAGTGGTTGATGGCCCACAGGTGCTCTGGCAGTGACGTAATCGACGAAAAACGGTGGTAATTTGCAATCAGCACACAAATACAATGAAAATCGCAAGCCGAGAGAAGTACTGACCATCAAATACTATAAGTTATAGTAATGGATAAAGCCTTCTGCAATAAATAAACAAGAAACCTCAGAAAAAAGAAACAAAAAAAGGCAAACGTTCGAAAGTACTAACAGGATGTTGGGCAGGCTAATTGTGATTGTTTGATTGTAAAAATCCGACAAAGTCGTATTGTTTCGTACTCCAGGTAAGGTAAAACGAAAGGTACGAGCACAATTCAATATTTGAAACAAAACTTTTCCAAACTTTATTCTCTTCTTCTTCTTCTTCTAATTGCCAATCACCGGTATACAAGCAGTCCCCTTGCAACAACCGGGGAAGTAGCTGGGCTCAGCAGTGATGCTATGTACCCAATATCAGTATTATACACCAAACAGGAACGGACCAGCTTTATGCTTCCAATGGGTTGATTCCTGGGACTGGGGAGTCTAGGATGAACCTATATCAACCCATATAAAATAGTATTTAATTATCTCAACTTGTGTAAAAATCATTTTCAATGAAAAGCAGCGATAGGTGATGGATTGCAAACAAATGGATACACACAAACTTTATCTCCTTATAAAACGTTCAATATCTTCGCTGGAAAAGTCAAACAATAAATGAAATACGTGCGTATCAAATCTCACATCTGTCGATCTATCGATAATCTTCAGCGCATTAATATTACCAAAAAACATCGCGATCGTACTTTGCGGTCTTCGAATATCACAGGAACCATTGGCGGAGGCATTTTTAGTTTCAATCAGGCGACAATAAAAAGAAAAATCCTGGCACGGGAATTCAAAACCGTGACAAGAGTTTTCATTATTTTAGATTATAATGGTGGTCCAACCATTTTTCTATAACTCTCATAGAGAGGTTTATATCCTCAATGATACCACCGAATTTGAATTTGATCCTATAAAATTTGCTTTTCGCAATAATTCCTAGAATATTCATCCGTCAATCAATTTGAAACTTGGAGAATATTTGAATAACGTTGAAGAAGCTCTTTCAACTTACGGGAAATCCTTGCGCTAGAAAATTTTTTATACATTAGATATTTTATAAGATATTCGTCAAAACTCAACAAAGAGTTGTGCATATATGGAGGTTATTAATATTTCGCATACACTGAAATTCTATCATCGTAGCGTGTAATCTCGGCAGTGCTTTTCTACATTTTTCTGGAAAATTTTGGTCACTGTGCTGTATGAGATTTGACTAGTTCATTCAGTATTATAATCGCTTGAGAAAGTTTGCGAAATACCTTGCTTTGGTATTTTGGTTACTGTATTGTATGAGATTCGACTACTTTTATTAAGTATCAAAATCGCATGCACAAGTACAAGGAATAACTTGCTTCCTTCTTTTCGAATATCCAATTGAATTAATGAAATTTTAATATACAGAGAGTTTTTTCTGGTTGAATTTTATGTTAGATAAAAAGATACCAAGATCTTAAGATGTTCGACATGGAGTTAAATGATGTGGAATATTTTAAAAATGTGTAAGTAGAATTCTGTACTTCTTATGGACATAATTTGAAGATTGGTTTGGTTTACTTTATTCTATATTATTCAAAAATTTTAAAGACAAAAAGTCTATATTTACAATTTTTTTTTAATTTAAATTTGGTCTCTGGAGGAAAAGACGTAGCAGAGACAACATGACAGGATGAGTTTACTTATTTTGTATGTTGTACAGTATTTCTGTGCGACATATATTCAATTTATTGATCGAAATCACTTTATCAATATATTCTATATATAAGTGAGTGATTTAGTTTAAATAAACAATGAAATTTCATCTTACAGCTTCAGTAAGTAGAAATCCTATGACAAAATATTCCACTGATGTGAGATAAATCACGTTATCAGCTTCATTCAAATTCTGACTGTTCCAGAACCATCAGAATCATGCGCATTTCAGTGATCGGTGTTCGGGTTTTCTCTGACTAATTTCTGAACCGAGTAGTCCGATGTTCGGGTTATATCAGGATTTTTTCTGATTATTTTCTGACGGTTCTGACTATCCTCAGGACCATTTTAGGATTTTACCGTAGAACCGCCTTAGGAGGGAGGAGTTAACTAATTTCTTTCGTAATTTGAAATGTTTGAATTTTATCTGCATCCGTTAACAGATATAAACAAATCTAAACATAAATGGTTTCAAATCATGCATAAATGGTTATTAAGTTAAATGATTATAGATTAATCTTATAAAAGGTTTTCAGGGCAGGATTTTGAATTTCTTCATTTCCATGAGTTGTCTAGTTCAAATTGCAAGAACTAGTACAACTTAATTTATTACAATGATTCAAGTTTTCTAAATAATCAGTTTTTTCAGCTCTCGTCAACAAATCGGCAATATTAAAAATGTGCATTATGATTCATTATTGACATATTCATTAATCTATTTGCTTTTCTTTCAATTTATGGCTTATATGATCAGGAGAATTAAATTGAAATTTTCTGCTGTAATCGATTCAAATAGTCCTACGAGTTTGCGCATTTTTCCAAATTCAACTTGTTCGGGTTTTTCTCTAACAAATTTTGGACCAAATCTTCAAATTGGTTCGCTGTTCAAGTTTTTTCAGTACAATTCCAGTACAGTTCCAGTACAGTCAAAATCGGTACCTACTCGAGAGCAGGTATCAGTTCAGGATATTTTGCGGACTACAAATGCTACCAACCCTTAAACAACGATCACTTGAAAACGCAATTTGTGGTAAATTCGTAATTTTAGACGAGAAATAAATCAAGATTTCCCTTTACACATCAAAGTTTGCTACCAATTGTATTAAAAGCTCCTTTTAAATTAACAATTGAAACCATTGTATTCAAAAAGGTAATGTGCGCATGTATTTAGGTTTATTTCAAAATTCAAATTTTTAATGAAACGAAATGAGAATCTCAGTTTATTTATCAGCAACCTGATTTTCAATAAAATTCCTAGCGAACTTTTTCTGTTTGAGAGTTTCGTCTGCATGAAATTGTTTTCCATAGTTAGAATAATGTTTTATCAAATTTTCATCGACAAACCAAAAATTTAATGTTGATAGAAACAGTTGAGTACTATAATAGCGCAATTCAAATTACTAATCATTATTAAAATTCTCAAAATATATATAATCCCACCTGATAAATACTGAACAGTGAATCTGTATCAAACAAAATATTTTGATAGATCTAGTTTCTCTGCTTTGTTGCATAACCCATATCATTGTATATTCAGACAGTGGTTGCATTAACACATGAATATTATTGATAGTATAAACTGAAATATAAACTACTTCAGAATTCAGAGCAATCCCTTACCTATAATGGTAAATTGTATGGTTAACGGATTCAGCAATTTTACTTTGCGTTCAATAATGTTTTGGAAATATTTTCAGATTCGGATCTGTATATCTGTATAACTAGTTATTATCACATCATTGAATTAATTTAGATTTCAGGTATAAATTGATTTGATATAGTGGGTATGAAATAAGATTTCCTGCAAAGATGAAGAAGTTTTTTTATTTATGGGTAATACAACAAATTTAAATGTCACGAGATTCACCTTGAAATAATTGACTAATATTCTCAATAAAAAAATTAATTCTAGGAAATATAGATTCAGTATCAGCTCGATTGAATTTTCAATAACACATATCTAAGTTTCAAAGAAAACCAACTCTGTGATGATAGTTCACTAGTGTACCCACGCCCAAACAGAACACATATTAGTTCTATAAACAATTTTTCTTATATAAGACACTAAGAAACTATCAGAATAATCAACAAGAAAGATCATATAAACAAGAATTTTCCTTCCGATACAAAAACTTAATGCTTGATTTCAAGCACTGTTGCCAAACTATATAAATTACCATAACCGATTCATATAAACATATACACAAAGAATTTGAAGAATTAATTTCAGCACTCCCCATAGGTCTGTACACTCACATGAAAAGCTAAAAACTTTACAAATAATCAAACACAATCCCTTCACCAGCTTGATATACCAATTGTTCACATCTAATAAATACCAACAATCAGTTCATTCAAAATCTAGTACATTAGTCAGGGTGGGAACTTGCCTACTACAAAGCTACGTTTTTCTTCGACGAGCGGTAGAGACATCTGTTGTCATCTTAGAAGCTCGGATCGGTAAATTAGTACTTCTCAGTAGTGATCGGTAAAAACGGATTTTATCAGACCTCACTCTTGGTGGACTTTATGAAGAGTAAGAAACTATTTTATGATGAGCATGAACTGGTTGACTGAAATGGTTTATTCATTTTCAACTTATTCAATTTAATTTAATTTAAATGGTTTATTCTTACTGTGTTCCCAATTGCTACAGTGATAGTAATGTCAAAAGGTATGTGTTGCATTCATATAAGTAGTAGTTTTGGATTAACTTATAACTCACTAAAAATGTACTGTGAATTAATATTTTCTGTAGCAATTTCATATTCCTGTAGTAATTTCTGATTAGTAAAAATTTGGGACAGTTTCTAACACTGTTTTCTTTCTAGGTTTTTCATTACACAAGTTGAGGGTGTTAGAAATGTTTGGTTGGAAAGAATCAGAAATCCATGTTTTCATTCATCCAAAAGTGTTATTTGCATAAAGCATTTTTATATGGATTGTATAGACCCTCATGAAAAGCTGAAAAGATTTGCTCTACCAACACTTAATTTGCCAAGTAATTCATTCTACTCCTATTATTATCATTTTTGTAATTTCAATAATCTTTTAGATTATGTAAGCATATTTTTGTCTACCCTCCAGAACTCCTGAAGAAACTTTGAGGCAACAAGGTATTTATATATAAGTGAACTGCTCATGGTCATTGATTATAGTTTTGGGTATTCCACTTATAGTAGGTTTCATAAAAATCGTCTATCAGAAGATTCCTAGAATACTTCAACGGATATGTGAGATTTACCGTTGAAAAGCCAAATTCTAGGAATTTCAGTTAATAAGTTTATTGATTTTGCCATGATATTATTTCTGTACTTTTATGACAGAACTATTTATAAAATTTTATAAGGAAAAAAAAGCAATAAAATCTTATGATCCAATAATGAAGATGGCATCCGAAAAAGTATCTAAAAGAAAATAGACTTTTAGAAATTGTTTCTGTCATAAAAGTATAAATCTAATGCATTTCATGCTTAAATTGATGTATCTGTCACTAATATTCTAATTTATTCTTTCAATGTATTTTCATAACTTGATGAGTAATTGTTGCATAATTATTCTTGGTTCGTTTATTCGATTTATTATTTAAGGAATCGACAATCCTGAAACTGCAAATATGACAAATCAAAATTCTGTTATACTGTAATAAAAAACATTTGAAACTTTTAAATCAGTTGATTGAATAGAATCACAAAAACACATATATTGCTATACATGCTGTCTACTATTTCTAATACCAAAATTGATTTGCTGAATTATACTTTGCAATCATTATTGCATTGTTTTTTAATAATTTCCAGTATCTTACAAAAATAGCTCTGAAAAAAATGGGAATGGTTTGATTATTGCAAAAAGTAGCACTACGGAGTACAATGACTAGATTTTACACACGGATACACTTGGCATTATGAATTTTGAATAACTATTCAACCTCTCTGCATATTTTTCTGTACACTCCACAAGAGAATACCCATTTTGTTGCAGGTTATACCGATGTTTATCCTGAAATAAGCATTAACAATAATTGACCACTATTCTTTCTAATACCCATTGTATTTATGTAAGATCAACTTAAAAAGAAAGATTAGTGTCCCATGTATATTACGCTACGGAGATTTACGTAATTTAGTTCTTCAGGATTTCTTATCGGAGCTTTCCAATTCAGCTATGAATGATATTCTCTATGTTGATAGTATAGATGAGAAGATCTTTTTGTCGATGTCTCACGGAAGTATTTGACAGGCATGCACCATATGTTCAATCGAGAGTTTCTAAACTATTTCCCCCTTGGATAACCCCCACTGTGAAGAGCATGATGAGATTGAAAGACAGAGCACTGTCCAGATATAAACTCACAAAGGATTTACCCAATTATAGGTACTATAATAGCCTTCGTAATGCTGTCACATCTGCTGTGTGAAGAGAAAAGTTGAGTTTTATGTCTCAGGTCCGATCTCAGGGTTCAAGGTTTTTTGGAAGTCCATCAGGTCATTGCAGGCTGGTTCAAGGGTAGAGGTACCCGAATCCTTTGTTGACCCGCGGGAGTTCAGTGATTATTTCCGCTCAGTTTTCAGCCGCCCGAATGCTTGTCCTGATACAACAAGCTATTTTAATTCTTGTAATTTTAATGCGTATATGGAATTTTCTTTCAGACTTGCAACTAGGATGTTAGGTCTTTTGTGCTTGGCCTGGGCTCAACCGCGTTGGGAAGTGATGGTATATCTGCCAAAGTGCTCCAATTATCCGTTAGTGTTACATTGCCATTTATAACGCACGTCATTAATGTTTGTATAGAGTCGAGGTGTTTTCCGAATGCTTGGAAGTGCTCTATTGTGAATCCATTGCCCAAAAATTCTGATCCAAAGGATTCTTCCGATTTGCGACCTATAAGTGTTTTGCTATGACAAATGTTCTGGAGAAAGTATTATTCACACAAATTTATGACTACGCCACCAATATCGGAATTCTTACCGACAAGCAGTCTGGTTTCAGGAAAGGTTACAGTATAGCACTACCACATTTAAATGTAACAGATGACATTCTCGAATCTCTGGATGAGGGTATGTTTCGATTTTTGCCCTATTAGATTTCGCAAATGCTTTCGACACTTTGGACCATGAGTTGCTTCGTGCTAAATTGAGCTACTTGGGTTTTAATGAATCTTCTGTGAGATTTTTAAGGTCTTACCTAATTAGTAGATATCAGTACGTCACATTCACAGATGTGTTTTCCGAATACTGCCCAATAACTTCAGGTGTCCTCAGGGTTCCATTCTTTGCCCTCTGTTTTTCTTGCTGATAAGTATAGAGTGGTTAGATTTGTTGTCATATATTTTTATTGTGCTGACACTCAGATTCGCCTCTCTTTCCTTCCATACTCGGTCTCTGCAGCTCGTCCGATTCAATGAAGACTTATCCAGAATAATGCATTATTGCACGAGGAATAACCATAGAATAAATGTCTTCACATTTACAAGATCGTTCAATGGAGAGTTGCATCTTAAGATAAGCGATGACAAAATTCCATCCTCCACGTGCTGCAGAAATCTTGGGCTTTTTTCGATTGTGGGCTAAGATTCAGGAGCATGTTTCGTTTCTGTTGAGGTGTTTTTTCCTAGCGCTTCGGTACTTATATCGTCAAAGACATTCCATAGACTTTGCATCACGAAAATACCTTTGCGAGACCCTTGTATTGTCATGGTTGAATTACGGTTTACAGTTTTTATCCATGTCTTAATTCCGTAGAGAAATATAGATTGCAAAAATGCAAAATTCGTTATATTTTAGGTTTGAGAAAATATGATAGAGGAATTAGTAGTGGTGAAACAACCTAGGTTTTTTTTTTCAATACAAAAAAATAGTAGTCTCATTTCACTCGATGTTGAGACGCCACTGCCCTCACGTACCTCGAAGGAGAGTTCATGGTCAAAATAAATTCTATGGTTAGAATTGTGAAGTGTCCGCGACGATGTGTGCGACTGCGTGGGAGGAACAAGAGGAAGGAAGGAATCCAAGATGGCGTGGTTATTAACGGTGGAGTGGTGAGGAAGTAACAGAGACCCAAAAGAAGTGTTAGTGCCTAGTTACGTTGAGTGACCCTAGAATATATCTCGCAAGTATAATTGAGACTATTTTAAATGTTATTAGTTGCTTGTCCATTTTATTAACCTTTGTTGATAAATAGCATTGAGAACTGGATTGGTTCAGTGAATTTATTATTTTTCTATTATGTTTGTAAATTAATACTGTTATTATGCAATATTATTTGGTTTCATGGTGTATTAGGTGGTGTTTGGGCCTTTGTCATTAATGCTGTTGTCTTGTGAATGTAATTCTTTGCTCATATAATGCTTTGTCTAATTTCATATAACTCTATTTCCTTTGTTCACATAATGCTTTGTCTAATTTCATATAACTATTCCTTCGTTCCCATAATGCTTTGTCTAATTTCATATAACTCTATTTCCTTTGTTCACATAATTCTTTGTTTAATTTCATATAACTATTTCCTTTGTTCACATAATGCTTTGTTTAATTTCATATAACTATTTCCTTTGTTCACATGTTTTGTTTGTTCTTGTGATGTTTTGTTCACTTTATATAATTCTACTTGTGCCATAAGAAACAAACCCCTTATAGCATGTGATCCCATTGTCTCCGATATTACTACTCTTGGAGTTCAAGTGTCTACCAGTACAATGAATGCCTTTTTTTTCAGCTTTCTACAATGTGTTACTGGAGAGTAACAGATCAATTTTAGTTACTGTACCCTATGGTACAATAGGAATTCCCAATCGTTCTGAGGATCTGGACCTGTGATAAAATAGGGGCATATGGAGAACTCCACCAGTGGTAGTACTACTATGGTTGATATGGAATAATGGATGAAACCAGTGTACGTAGCACCATGGTGTTATATCGAAGGTTAAAGTTGTTAAGTTACCCCTGTCTCATGTAATCATTATGTATATTTTGTACTGTTGTAATTGGTCATTTTACTGAGTACTGTACTTGCCTTACTATTCACGGTTGTTGTTGTGTATATTTTGTACTGTGTTAACTTGTTCTTCTTATGATGGATCTTCTTGTTGTCGTTATGGATATTTCATTCGGTTAATTATGTAGATACTCTGCTTTCATTATTCTATTGCTTATTATCGTTTACCTATATCTGTTTCTGTTATTTATTTCCATAATGCATTCTGGTTATTCTAGTCCTTATTATTTACTCGTGATGGATATCCCATCTAAATTTGTTGTTTATTTATGCTATGATCTGGTACTGCTATCTATTTATCTATATGCTCGTATTACATGATATTTCATTTAGGGGTCTCGAGATTGTGGACCATTCCTATTCTGTTGTATTAGATTTCTTAGATACCTGGATCGAAGGCCTTGAAGGGGCGGTTCCAAGGCTTTACGGCAGGGACCTTTACTAACATGTGCTATAAGGCATGAGAGAATATACCTTTTTTATCAACCGCGAAACTTTCTGTCATTTTTTCAGAGCCGCCGCTGGAACTCCATGACCTTCCCCGTGTTCCCAATTCCTTAGCTCATACAATATTATAATTATGGCTCACATACCCTGGGGCCGCGACCATGACGATGGTCATAATTAATCGATTACTTACCATGATTATTATCCTTGTTGTATTATTGAAGTTTACATATTTGCCATGATTATTAATTCTTGTTGTATCATTGAAGTTGCCATATTTACCATGTTTATTATTCTCTTTGTATTATGGAAGTTGCTCTGGTTATTATGATTACTATCTGTTTTGTATTGTTATAGTTTTCTCAGAAATGTTATACTTGCCTTTGCTAGCTGTTAATGATTGACTATTTAGTTTTAAACAAGTGCCCTAACATCACCTAACATGAGGGGTTTTCTGCCTGAGGCTTTCCCCTATATTTTTTAGACCCTGAATAAAGAGTTGATTGTTTGGGTCTAAGTGTTGTGTTTTATTTACCATCTTTGTTTCCCAATTATTTTCACTAATCTCAATTATCACGAACTTGAATTATTACGTAAACATAACGTAGAGTCCTACCCTTGCTAGACGATCACATTAAATGGCCAAGTCTTTGTATCTGGAATCATTCAGACTCCAGTGTCGTAGTTAGTTTTAAAAATAATATTTGTCATTCTTTTCGAAAGAAAAAGTGGCAAATGTTACAGTTGTATAAATAGGTTGGGGTGGCTCAGGGTTGAAAATATTTTCACTTTTAGTGCAGTGAAATTGCATAACGAATTTTCAATTTTGTATGGGGAGTTTCTGTCGTGGCATTGAGGAGGGAAGTGAAAATGAAGTTGCTTGTGAGCCACTGTTGGTTTTGAGCTTTGATAATTTTTTTATGCTCACGTTCATTTTTAGTTTAGAATTATATTTTATAGAAAATTTTTTGTTTGTATTAATATTCTTTCAAGTCGAAATATTGTAATTTTTTTGTATTTGTCAGAGGTTGAGTGGAGTAGCTTATGCTAGACTCCTCCCTTATGGTATTTTTTCTACTGGCTTTATAAATAAAGACACTATTATTATTATAATTAATATATGGAAAAAATTATCTTCAGTGGTCCACATTAAAAGTGGTTTATCAAGCAATATTTTAATGCAAAATTAGGTATGGCTCTATGATTTTTGATAATAGTAGCCATATGAGGAATGTAAGCGTTCTACAAAAGAGAGTACTGCGTAATATTTTGAGGATGAAATATGATTCTTCCTGCAGAGTTCCTGCAGTTCGAGAAAATGGCCTACTTACAGCTACGACTATACACTTTCAGGAGTATCTCATTTTTGTGTTCACGAATATACTGTTTCAACAGAAAACTGCTAGTGTTGCTATGACCTAAATCTCAGGGGGTGTTAGTTCTAGGAAATTATTAATAAAAGCGGGGCGATTAAATTCTGTATTGGAAACGTATCTACAAATTTTAAAAGGTCGACCTATAAACGCACGTGCCCTTATAGTTCTCACAATATCTCATTATTTGTCAAAATAAATGATTTTCTTTAATGTACAGAATTACCAGGATTGGCTTTTATCAGCCAAATAATTATAAAAAGAAATAATTATGTCTTCAAGCGATTCACCAATCTCTATCTTCGTTTATATCGGGTGAATGGTCTGGATTGAAGTTCCACGATCTTGTCAATAAGAGAGAACAGATAATTAGTAGGTTGGATCTGACCTTGCAGAGAGTTCTCGGTGGTAGTACACCCCTTCAGTTGCGTAGTAATACGACCTCGGGTTCATTATGGGATGTCTAATTCTTCCGTCCAATTTTCCCGACCTATTTTTTTTCCTCTATTCCATTCAGATTGTCAGAATTCAAGCGACCCCGGCAAGGATTAATCACGCCCTCGCCTCGTATCCAAACGACTCAGAGTACAAGCAAAAAAAAGCCTTCTGCAAGATTGAGAATAATGAAATTTACGATGTAAAACTGAAAGTAAACATCAAAAAAACTTACGAGATGTTGTGTGGCTTTGAAATGATCTGAACACCTTAATACGTAATAAAAACCTTTCTAAGGAAATAATTTCACCTGATGAAATTATTATTTTTCGTACTATCGTCAACTTGGAAAACGAAATCCGATTTCTCGATAATTTTCCACACAGAAAATCTTTTTCTTCTTCTTCCTTATCTCAATACTATGGCTCGCTCGCTGGCAGCCCCAGGCAGAGGATGCCTGGTACCTTGGAACAGCCTAGACGGCTATGCTTCCAATCTCGACGTAGAGAGTAAATCAATCAGTCCGGCTTCCAAGGCTGCAGAAGTCTAGAATGAATCTATACCGGGCTGAGGTTATAAAATTCTGTAGTGAGACTCTCTTTATTACTACCGATTCGTAATAGAACACAGGTCGACTTGGAGCCCAACCCCTTGGAGAACACGGGAAGAGGCAAACAAGAGGTCACATCTGAAAGGACAATATAGGAGATTATAATGCTCCCAAACAACACACACTGATCTAAATGACATCCCATTTATGTCAAAAGAGATCTCAAAACATCTTAATCTTAAATATGATTAAAAATAGATTATCCAAAATATATGTTTTTTATGAATGATGTTTTTTAAATGTCTTTTGAACGTATGATCTAATTATTGAAGAAATTCTATATCATGGCGATATCTAACTATAGATTTATTTTCAACAGTACTTTGAAAAACTTTTATATAATATCTTATTGCACTCATCGTGAAGAAGACGATTTCAAGACGTCATTTATATATCATATGGTCATATAGTTTTAAGACATGAATATTCGACTTCATTTAGACCTCTGAAAAACGTTTGTATAATATCAAATTGCACTCATCGTGAAAAAGTCAATTTTAAGACGTATTTTATATATCATATGGTCATATAGGTTTGAGACATAAAAATTCGACTTCATTTAGCCGTCTGAAAAACGCTTATATAATATCTAATTGCACTCATCGTGAAAAAGTCAATTTCAAAACGTATTTTTTATATCATATGGTCATATAGGTTTGAGACATGAATATTTGACTTCACTTAGACTTCTAAAAACGTTTATATAATATCTAATTGCACTCATCGTGAAAAAGCCAATTTCAAGACGTATTTTATATATCATATTGTCATAAAGGTTTTAGACAGGAATATGCGACTTCATTTAGCTTTCTATAATTAATATTTCCAGAGTGGAAGAGCACCCAATTAAAAATTCATTATACATCTGGTTAGTATTTGCCATTATATTTGCTGTCTTCGTTGGTTCAATCTGAAGTTGAGATACAATTTACTAATTATATTATCTTTGTCAATCATAGAAAATATCTCGGATGCAACAAAAGGATGGAAGATATTATCAGGACAGTTTCCACGGATAACGGCGAAACCCTAGATGGAGGAATTATAGAAGCTGCAGAAATATGTCCTACTGAGTAAGATGCTAATAATTCATAGAAATAACTTCATTTGATACACACTGTTCCAAATGTGCGAAATATTGGTTAAATTAAGATTTGTAAATTCTCATTTTTTTTTTGTTGTTGTGAGCACAGAATTCTTTTACAAACTTTTTCTATGTATACTGCACACGTAAAATTTTCGAACTTTTGTGGGAGAATAAATGTTTATTTACTTTTCTTTTTTAATATGAAATTCAGTTCAAAATATTCAATTATGTTTCAGAAATGAGGAAACGGATAAAACGTTAACTAATATAGACGACTCCAATCTTCTTGATATGGCATCGTAAGTTGGTTGATAAAATGTGTTTCCCAATTTTGAGCAATTTTTCATTTTGCAGCACATCTTCAGTGGAATCAAGAAGCTCTAGTATCATGAGCAGCTGTCTGAGCCCAGAGCTTTCGCTCAGTCAAAATTGTTTGAAAAAGTTATGATGAGATTGGAGAGAATATCTGAAGAGGTGGCACAGAACACCTTTAGAACACAAGAGATACTCAGATTATTGAACAGCAATAGCTAAGCTAATATCATGGCAAAGCCTCCGGACTTTCCGAAGATGCCGTTCAAAAAGTTGAACCAATTAAAGGCGTTTGAGGAAAAGCTGAATGATGAAATTTATGCTGATTATTTGGTGAGTATTAACTCAGTATCTTGCTTTTTGCGCGCTTGTTCCTAGTGTAACAGCGTGCTATCGTTTTGCCCAAATGTCTGTAATTTTCGAATATCGCGCCGAAAATGATTTGACATCCTGATGAAGAATCCGTGGTCAAACTTGATTATATCAGGCCGGCCGTCCGGCCATATACTCTATCTTCCGTAGGAATCTTTTTTTTATTTTTCAGAATAGTTCAGCTGAACTTTCACCACAAACAAACTAGCACTACGATCTGAAAGCTAAACATGCAAGTTCGAGTTTTTGAGAAAATCCAATAATAAGCTCGTTACTTCTTCTCTTGCGGAGAAGATGGCCTCGTAAATGTTAAGAGGCAGATGCAACTTTAGAGCAGAGAGTCTGCTGTATAAAAGATCAATATTGCCTCTGTTGCCCTCACAGGAGAGAAACAGATGCATTAAATTACCCAATTCTCCACAGCTGCATAAGGAGGAATTTATGACTCCTATTCTAGCCAAATGTACCGGGATAGAACAGTGACCGGATCTTAAACGGGATAAGGTTGTTATTGATTTCCTGTTGGCGGCAAGGTTACGGAACCAAGTGCCAGCCCTGTACTTGCTAGGTCTGACGAAAGACGAATAGATTTTAGCCTTTGAAGAGCCTATGCTGATAAACTCATCATCCCACTCCTTCCATATCCCAGAAAGGAAAGAGGGCCAGAGGTCGCTTGGGTCACCACTTAAACTCGATCTTCCCGTCAATTCTCTGCCGCGATTAGCCAGCCTGTCAGCGATGTCGTTGTGCGTGATGTTAGAATGACTTGGCACCCAGAGAAGAGCAACCCTAAGGCCCATTGATTTTGCCCTATCTAGCAAGATGACTGTGCTTATGGTTTATATGTCCGAGTTGGAATTGAAGGAACCGTTATCCAGTCTATTGATGACCCCAAGGAGTCTGATATAATTACTGATTCGGGATCCTCCTTTCCAAAATCCAATTGATAGACCTGTTGATGGCAAACGTCTCAGCAGAAAAAACCGACCAATGGTCGGGAAGCTTACCGCAGATCTTCACGGCAAGAGACGGGATCCACACGGCATATCAATTTGTTCAGAATCTCTTGACAGCACTGATCCGACACTGGTTGAACTCTATTCTGAGCGACTTGACCAGAGAACTTTTTAACAACACTCCAGAAGCGGTGTGAACCTTCTATGGAAAGATTTTCGCAGAAATCCCTGAATGATTTCCTTTTTTCCTTTTTAATAAGTAATTTTAGCACATATTCTAGATAAAATAAGTGAAGGCTACTTATTTTAGCTAGAATATGATCTATTTCATCAACTATCGGAGTTTCATCATGTTTAAGTGCTTCGGACTTAATAACGGACAGTTCCTCTTTAATAAACATTGATAGAGTTCGAAATCTCTTTACCCAGCTGAGTTAAGGCAAGATTTGCCCCTGGAGATAAAGCAGCCAGAGGCCGAGGCCAAGCCTCGGGATCTGACTCATTCATGCTTAGGAATAAAAAGATCCTACTTTAACAAGCTTATCTTAAGATCCACTCAAAAAGGAAAATGTAAACACTAAAATAAGTGAAAAGGTTAAGTAAAGTGAAGCCGGCCCAGAGGCCTCAAGCAAAAACTAATCGAGCTCAGCACTAAATAATGGAAGGTAACAAACTCACCAGAAAAGAAAAAACAAACCACAAAGGCACAATGAAGGAAAATTCAGGTTTCAATTTCCACCAAACCCAGATATCTTGTCTGGTCAACAGCCGTCGCGAAAGTCCACACAGAAAATCTAAAATATTCTCTTCGTCAATCGAATAACGGAAATGAACCGCGCCAGCTGTGAAGAATTGCGATAAGAACCAGTGATGTTAAGTCTAGGGAATTGTCCCTAGATCTAGGGAAAAAATTTTGGGTTTAGGGAATTTTAGGAAATAGGGAAATTCTAGGATTTTTCAATCCTCAAACGTAGAGGTTGAAAAAATTTCGCTTCTGGCCCTTGAATCACTTAAACTAACACAATATGTATTCTATGCTGAGGAATGTGGATGAAACATTTCTAAGTGTGGTATAATTCGACAAAAATTACTTCCTTGGTCGGTTCCTTGGAAAGAAATCTCTGAAAGAATATTCAATCTTTGAGCTTGTAAAGTTATAACATCTGTTGTTTACAATGTGAACAACAGATGTTATAACTTACCACTTCATTCAACCCCTTCCGCCCGTCCTTGTTCTAATCGTTTCTGCGAAACTTTATTTGGGTAGTCAGGTACTTTTATCACTGTTGTAACTAGAGGTGGGCGATTACGAATGATCGACAGAATCGATTATTTCCATACTACTAATTTTAATAATCGATAATTCGATACTGCTGCAACTGAAATACTGCAAAGATTTCCCCTTGATGATATTTTTTTCGATTCATTGAAATTTTTATCACCGGAAGTAGCTTTAGATTTTAAAAAACCCGATGAGCTTTCGTCTCTCAAAATCATTTGGAGTAAAAAATATAAAATTATTATATATGAAAATGAATGTAGAAGAATTTTGGAAAAGCTTAGGTGACCACAAAGATTTTAATGGAGTTAATGAATACCAAGATGTAGTACAATTAGCTAGATTATGTGTGGCATTACCTCATAGTAATGCCGAAACAGAACGGGTTTTTTCTGTTGTTACAGATGTAAAAACAAAAAAAAGAAATAAAATAGGTAGTGAAGCATTAAACGCTGTTTCAATCATAATAATAATAATAATAATAATAATATCGTTTATTTTATGATCGGAATTACATTCTGAAAATAAAATACGTCCCAGAAAAATGGAGAAGCCACAGAGCAAAAAAATTAGAAAAATCAACAACCACAAATGACATAATAACAGTTGAGATAGGATATCAAGAGTTCAAATATTCATCAATAGAATATGGCTCTAAATCTATCAAAACATTCAGGATTGCTTTCTTAAATTTTTATGTCAGTTAAAACTTGGTATTGCTTAGGAACCTTGTTAAATAATTTGAGGCTCATATATTCTATGTTATTTTGTGTCAATGTGAGAGAACACTTCGGCAAATGAAATGAGTGGATCCGTCTGGTGCTGTTCAGATTAAGATGTTTCTCAAAATAATGCTCGTTTTTCGTAAAAAACGAGACATCTGAATATGTACAATCCAGTTAGTGTTAAGATTCGTTCTCTTCTGAAATATCCACGGCAAGATTCTCTATTTGGCAAACGAAGAATGGTTCTCAAAGCTCTCTTTGTATCACAAATATCTTAGCGATATCGGAGCTATTTCCCAGGCGATGATTCCATAGGCCATTAAATTTTGAAAATTAGAATAATACACCGTCCTGAGCAAGTTGAGGTCAGCCTGACGCACAAGGACTCGAAGAGTATAAAGAACAGAGTTCAATCTACCTCGAAGTGAAGCTATATGATCACACCAACTCAAATGCTGATCCAGAACCACGCCCAAAAAACGTGTATTATCTGAGAGAGGTTTTAATTTGTCCTGAAAGATCAATAGTCTCGGGGTTTGTGCTGCTTTATTATGAGAGGTACGAAACAACATACACTCGGTTTTATCCATGTTGAGAGCTAGCTGGTTTTGCCGCACCAGTTGGCGACTGAAGAAAATCCCTTTGCGTTGATTCCACGCTCACAGAAACTTCGGGTGCCACCATCAGAATATTGGCATCGTCCGCGTACATGATGACCTCTTGATCACACTGGTCTTCTCGGGATCCAAAGCTGATTTGATATTGTCTGTGCCTGCAATGAAATCGGCCACAATGTTCTTCGGCAAATCGTTCACATATACCAGAAAGAGCAACGGTGCAGCGATACCACCTTGAGGCACTCCAACACTTAAAATTTCGTCGGATGAGTAGTATGAAACACCATCAATATCAAGACATACTCTCTGGATTCGATCCTGTAAATAGCTCTTCATTAGGTTCAGTTGCTTATCTCGAATTCCGTAAAGAGATAATTTATATAATAATTTCTCATGAACCACGCAGTCGAAAGCCTTGGAAAAATCAATAAAAAGTCCCATTGGCACCCTACCGGCGTCTAATGCCGTAAGAATTGATCGCACCAGCATGAAAATCGCTGTATCAGTGCTCCTTGTCTTCAAGAAACCATGTTGACAATCGGAAAACACACCAAATTTTCGAAAGAAGTGTAAGAGCCGATTCACAAGAACTTTCTCAAATAATTTAGAAAAGGAAGTCAGCAGGCTTATCGGACGATAATTTCCAGGAACATCCGTCATTCCTTTCTTGAACAAAGGTTTCACGATAGCTATCTTCAGAGATTTTCGGAAAATACCTTCTCTGAAGGCAGTATACATTATATGGGCTATTGGCTGCGCTATTATAGAGATAGACTTTTTGATAACAGTCATTGGTATCCCGTCATAACCAAAGGAACTTTTATTTGCTATTCCTCTTGCAGTTCTGATAACTTCATCCGCTGTGATCTCGAAAAGGAAAAATGAGCTCACATTCTTAGGAGTGTAATTAGTTACCGGATCAGATTGAGCATAATTTGAGTCGAAGATACCAATGAGGAGGAAACGCCAACAAAATGCGTATTGAACTCATCCGCAAGCTTTTGGGGTTGCTGGATCTTAACAACCTTTTTTGAGTTCTATTCTTGCGTCCAGTGATTTGATAGATCATATCCCAAACAGCTTTGGATTTATCCTTGGAATTCCCAACATGATCACTTATGAACCTCCTCCTATTTTTATTGAGACTTTCGTCATATAAATTTTTCGTTTCGCGATAAAGATCAAGATATTCCGATCGATAACGTGAAATCAGGTACAGGTAATCTAATTGGTTTTTAGATTCGTTATTTCTGGAGATGTATCTACATATTTTTATAGGAAGATCTGTCTTTGATTGTGACCAGGGAAATGATGTGTCAAATATGGACTTATATTTGTTGAAAAATGTGTCCCACATTGCATCGACATCCACCGCTCCATGGTAGACTGAAAGATCATCCCAACTCACTGCAGATAGATTTTCTAAAAATTTATTGATAGTTGAGTCGTTTATGAGGCGAATTTGTTTCTTCATGACCTTAGGAATTTTATTGAAGGTGAATGAAAAAATTTGGGCAGTGTGATCAGACAAATGAGATGGGATAACGGAAGTGTCATACTCAGTCATGTTTGTTATGAAGTTATCGATGCATGTCGAGGAGTTGTGTGTTATCCGGGTTGGTTCGTGAATTGTAAAACAAGCATCATATCCTTCCAATATCGAAATAAATTTCTGTTTATCAGAGTCATTCGCAAGCAGATTTATATTAAAATCACCAGCAATTACGAATTTAGAATTTTCGGTGGTGAGTTTTTGAAGAATTAGTTGAATATTTTCGAAAATTAAATTAATATCACATCGCGGATATGTATCGGGCCGATAAATTGCCACAATAACAAACTTTCCAGTCTTTCTACGTACTTCAACAGCAGAACATTCAATGACATGTGGGACACTTAAGTTGCCTAAATCTGGACGTTCTTCATAAAATATATCATTTCTACAATAAATTGCGCATCCACCAAAACCACCAGGTCTACAGTATTTAGAACACAACTTAAAACCACCAATGACAATGATTAGATTTTCAAATGATGAAAAATGTTGTAAATTATTCGAAGTAACACCTGAACATTTGAAGCTGATGCAATATAAAAGTTTGTATAAAATAAATGATTAGTTTTTAAAGCCTATATAATATCCACATATATAAATTCGTTGTTGTTTTTATTATTAAGTCAAATAAAACTTTTGTTCGATAATGTTTTATTCTTAATCTTATTTCCAAATAGTGATATATGAAATAATTATAATTAGTTTATTCAGGAAATGAATGAGAATCAGAAATAAAATCACTCATATCCCAAGAATTTTCGTTTCGTTATTTCCTAATATTCCATGAAACTTTGAGAACAACCCCCACCCCCCTACTCACATATTTCCTACACTGGGCGAATGGAGCCACCTCTGCACTAATCTAGGGAATTCTAGGGATTTTCCGAATCAATTCTAGGTACTTTTTACAGAGGAGACTTGACATCACTGATAAGAACACCGGACAAAAAATATTCGCTCGTCCACGGCATGCGTTCGCCATCTACCAACAACAACTAGAAAGAATTATGCTAAACTAATAAAATATTTACTGAAAGTACTTTCGTCAGAATACAGAGGGCCATCCTAGTCATTTTTGAATTTTCATTTTCTTCACAAGAAAATCGAACCGTAACAGTGTATAAAACACAAGAACTACACTGTTGAAGTATCCAAACCATTGACTCTTTCATACAGAGAAAGGACCAAAAGGATTTGATCTGCAAACCGAATTATTAAGAACCTCTTTATGCGGGCATCGTAGACAAGGGAATGGTGATCTCGGTTTATGGGTCGGCCTTTATCCTTTTTTTACCAAAAATCGGTTCCGCCAAATAGGAACGCTGCATTTTGGATACATTTCTTTTCGAATATTCTGGAAGTCCTCGGTTTCGTTGTGTATATTGGATAGTTCTATTTATTTCGACATAATCGAATTTTTAAATATTATTTCGTGGAGATTATTTCAATTCCTTCTGGTGAAATTGATGAATCTTCTACAAACTCCCTCGCCAGTGACGAAGTTACGATATCATTTCTAGGAATCTCTAGAAGTATACAATTCTACTGGATCTTGTCGATCGTCTTTAGGTTGGTTCTACAGGGTGCTCTTCAATTCTAGGCATCTCGTCGTTTGTGATGTTAGCAGGTTTCAGTCGGTCATTTGTCACTGTTGTTACCTTTTCGTTTATTTTTAGTACGAAGTAATTTTCATTTCGCCTCGAGATTTAGTATGGATCGTCGGATGGATTCTGAGGGCATGTTTTTGAGCCATCATGACGGACAAAAACGGAAGTGCTGTTGCCGAATATTTTAAAATGAAGTTCCTTCGCCTCCGTGGTGGCTTCCTTCAGTTGGTTTTATTTTCCTTATTTGTTGCCTCAGATTTGTCATGAAGTCGGTGGTGTTCTCTTCTTAATCCTTAGTTCTAGTTTTAATAAACTCTTCAGGAATCTGAGTGGTATACCAGTTCTCAAGTCCTCTCGAAGTGTTTCAGTCCATGGTTCACTCTTGTGGCATTTGGTTGCTGCCTTCGGTTGACGATGGATTCTCTCTTCCATGCAATTGATTTCTGGATGATATGCTGTTTTTCGGATGTGGTTCGTACCTGTCAACTTATTTAATTCGTTGAACAGACATGACTCGAATTGTCTCTCATGTCGGTTGTAATTCGAGGGAGTTCGAATCTTGCTTTCCAGTTTGTGTAACAATCTCTGGAGATGGTGGATGCCTCTTGATTTCGAAGGAGAATTGCTTCTGGTCATCTGGTGCATCTATTGACACAAGTTAGGCAATATCGGTAACTTTCTGAGTGTGGCATAATTTTGATATCTACTTATATGCACGTGGTCAAACCTACGTATTGGGATTGTGAAAATACCTCTTGGAGCCGTGACGTGACGAGTGACCTTGGCTCGTTGACACTCTATGCAGCTTCGAAACCTTTTTCTACAATTGGCATTGACTGAAGGCCATACGAAGCGTTGCTTCACCATCTTTGTTGTTGCGTTTGATCAGGTGTGCCAGTTGATTGCCAGTTGGATTGTGTCGAATGCTACCTTACGGAAATTCTTGGTTACGAATGGTCGTGCTTTGAGTGCAGACGTGTACAGAAATTGTTGAGCAATACGATTTCCTCTTCTGGGGCAGCAATCCCGTTTCACCTTGTAGGTATCTGCGCAGCTCGTTGACTTTTTTTGTTCTTTGGCCATTTGTTCATAATCCAAGGCAGGAATAACTTCATCTACCCTTGATAATCTCCTACGACGATCTGCTCTCCTGGGACGTAGAATTGAGAGATATAATCCAAATGTCGGAATTGTCTTGGTGAGTCTTCCTCTGACTTTTGCTTGAAGGCATATTTTGATGGTTTGTGGTTCGTGAAAATAATGAATTTTCTGGCCTCTAACATATAACATCAAGATGGCGTCGAGTGATGTAGACGTTAAAGAACGCGATGGCAATGAAATGTCGAATTGTAGTGAATCGATTACTAAAATATTTTTCAAATGTGACTCAAGACCATGTAAAGTGTTGGTATGCAAAAATATTGATACTTTTACTATGGAGGATGTGTTAAACGGATGAAAAATATAATATACAAAAGTGATACTGTCATAATATGCAGTCAACAAGATGAGACAAATGTTGATGAAAAGGAAGACGAGAATATTCACGAAACCTGGGTGAATGATGGTAAAATTTCAAAATTGAAATGGAAAACTTGTATTTGAAGCAATTGATACATGAAATACAGGACAAGAACTCAATTCTGCATCAAAACAATTTTTACTCTTACAAAAAATAAACGAGATCGCCAAACAGTTATATTATAGGTCGAGAAAAAGACTGCAACTAACCGTGAAGTTCATGTCACATTTGTAGACTTGCATAAAGCTTACTGTTACGTTTTTCCTCAGCGAAATAGAAGAACACTACAAGTCTTCTTTAAAACTAATTTATATTCACACTTAACTGACAATAATCAATAATTTATATACTGTTACGAGCTTGGGGTTCGATAATATAAATTCCAATAACCAATAACAAATAATTCCAAATGCCTTTATTTACGTCCACATGGGTATACAACAGGGGGATGAAAGTCTGGGTTCTATGCTCTACCAAACATGGCTACCGGAAGGAAATACGACTGAGTGAGACAGAGATATTTTCGTAAAGAACAAAGGAGATTTTTTGTAGGGTAGACTGAAGACACATAAGATGCACATAAGGTAGACAGATGTTGGTTGGGAAGTAAATGACGGAGTAAACTAAATATCTTTAGCCATTAAAATTTTTTTTAGTATCTAGACCTCATAGTGTTATTTCAACCAGTTGAAAATCCTCATATATTCATCTAGAGAGAAGGTACGATTAATTTGGTTTTCATATAAAACATTTTTAACTCTTATTTATATCGATGTATTCAGATGAATATTAAAATTTTTTTGTCTTTAATTGATAATAACCTTGTAGATATTGCTGAATGGATTGGAGACTACTATGTAAACCACAGCGAAGAACCTGTGCAAGTGCTAGATATGACCATACAGACGTTTTCTTCTATTCATCAGGTGAGTTCTACCTCTGTTTACAACTTGAAATTGTTTTTTCATTTCATCATTTGATTTTTATTACTTAGGACCTAGACACTTCAATGATGCTGAAGATTGGTACCTACAACACAATTTGTTCAAATCAGGAGCAGTAGAGAAGTAAGACAAGGGATGGGGTTTTGGGTAGAGATATTTTATATGGAGGAAAGATTATGAATGTTGAAAGAAGCTCAGTGTTCTGTTGATTCATATGATTGGGTGAGTTGTAACACAATATTTTAACTCAGATTTATCCATCTCACGTTCTCTATTTTGCATTTAAAATGTCTGAAATTTCAGTAGTACCTTTGGTCAAATTGATAAAAACCTATAATTGCAAATTTCCTTCATGTACGAGTGTCTTTTATTCTCATGCTCCTTCTGAGTCAAGCAAAAAAAGTTTTTCATTTCCCAGAACTCTTTCTAGGAGAGAAGCTTGGAAACAAGCATGCTCTATTAGTCAAAACACAAACACTTCTTATTATAGAGTTTGTAGTGATCACTTTTCTTTATCTGACTACAATAACCCGAGGGTGCCTACTCGCCTTCCTGATGAGGCTGTACCAAGATGTCAAACCAGTTTAATCAACCAGGATGATCAAAGTTATGCTAACGAATCTCTGCAATTCCTGCACCAAAATACCCCTAATTCTATTGAAATAAATTCCAGTATATCTTCTGTTATATTCTCAGAAAGTTCTTCGTCTAGCTCTGTAAGTTCATCTATTCTTTCTCAATGCTCACCTCCTCCATTAACACCCAAAATAAAAATACTACGGAAGTATTATTACTGTCCAAAGAAAATAACTTCTGTAACCCTGTCTCATCTTCAGAGTGGTGTTGAATATTCTAAAAACGTTAATGCCAAAGATAAATATAATAAGTATAATAATTTTCTTCGTAAGTTTTGATAATGCTTCTTTTTCTAGGACACCTGGATGATACAAACAACTGCAGGGCAGATACGAGTGCAATCAACACATTAAAAGTGATAAGGGCTAATAATGACAATATGTGATATGTTGTAATGTTTTTTCTACAATATTTTATGTCCACTGTGATATTCTAAAAATTTGTTGTTTTTTAATGTTAATTTAGCTTGAAAGTTTTTATTTAGAAAAAGTATTTTTTATGTAACATAAGTGTTTTTCACGTTACATGACAGTTTTTTATTTAGAATAAGTATTTTTTATGTAGCATTAAGTGTTTTTTACATAGCAAGATTGTTTTTCATGCAGCATAAGTGTTTTTTACGTAACATGACTGTTTTTTTATTTATAATAAGTGTTTTTTATGTAGCATAAGTGTTATTTACATAGCATGACTGTTTTTTATTTCTAATAAGTATTTTTTAATTCAGCGTAAGTGTTATATACATAGCAAGACTGTTTTTTATGCAGCATAAGTGTTATTTACGTAAAATGACTGTTTTTTGTTTTTAATCAGTGTTTTTTATGTAGCATAAGTATTATTTACATAGCATGATTGTTTTTTTATGTTCCTATAAATTTTGTTGAATTCTTGAAGTTTATTTTTATTCAATGTGATATTTGCTCTAGTGATTTTTTTGTGAAGTCTTGAAATGATATTTATATTAAACACTAGTCTGTTAGTTTTGGAAATAAGTTCATATCATACAATAATACTCTGTATATTATATTCCTGAATGAACAATAAAATGATGAAAATTTATTACTGCTTATTTTTTCATCTCAATCATTTAGTATATGCCTCAAGATAATGTGAACAGAATGTAAGTGCATATTTACTATGCATATATGAGAAAATTTAAAATTCCGCTGCTACAGTAATTCAAATTTCCCGCCGTTCTAGTAATTCATATTTCCCGCCGATTTGATTCCACTCTACCAAACATGGCGGCCGATATATGTTGCCAAAATTTAGTTAGGAGTTTTCATTTCTTGTATATTAGTGTATACAATTGTGGTATACAATTTCTTATCTCTAGTCCATATGTAAACTACCTCACGTTACCTTTCTTTTGGTCCGTCTTAACTACCTCTGTCTTCATGTACTTCAACGGTCACCTGCTAGCTTCACGTCACTACCTCTCTTGACCTACCTTGAACTAGACCGAACAGAACAGGACGAGCTACCTCGAGTATGCTCTTTTATACTCCCTCAGGTATACGGACATTCTATGAACCTGGAGCAGAGGGCGCTATAGACATGTTCTTATTCTTCCTTCTTTCAACTACGTCGCAGCCATAGGCAGATTCGTAACAATACCTATATCTTAATCCTTTGTCGGCGCATGAAGCGGAACTCCTCTGTTGTTGCGGCAGTTCTCAAAATATTTATATTCGATTTTGTTACATTGCTCCCTCCTCAAAAAAACGTTCAGTCCCCCAACTTTTCCTTCATGACTGAATCTGCAAGCGCTCCCATTTCTGCAGAACCCTTGTTGATCGAAATATCAGGATACCGTTTTCTTAACAGGACCGCCTTTCGGGTTGAAACTACAAACCCGTATTCAGACATCGGTATTCTGGAAAACTACCTCCAGCATGTTACAAACTACTCTCCAATTCAGACGATCCAGTCCACAACCCAGCTTGGGAATTGCAAGCTTGTTCACACCTACTCTAGCCAGCTCGTCTCTAAGGTTCATCAAGGTGCTCCACATGGCTTGGTAAGTTGGCTTTCCATAAGATTTTTCCTATGTTACCATGTAGAAGAGGTAACGAGGTCCATCGGTCAACTTCAGGATTCGGCTAAGGGAAGGTTGTTGTCCCAAGAGGTCTGTTACACGACCAAATTTCTTCTTGAAGAGGAGAGCTATCCCTTTGGACATGTTGAGATCTTCAGCTACACAATGCGCCAATGAGTAGTCTACCGGAACCGCAAACAGATCTTTTTGCTCCTCGGTTGTGATCCCGAACCTCGCTTTTCCGGTTTCTCCATAATTTGCCATGAACTGATTAAAGCTCAATTCCTTCTGTAACTTTGGGGATAGCCCTCTTTTCCTCTGGGGGCTGTACAACCATACCAAATCTCCCACCTCGTATCCACCTTCTGCCGCCTTGATGTCGAAACGAGTCTTCATGCGATCACTTGGAATTTGCAGGTTTTTTCCGGACCTTCTCATGGATGTAGTGCAACCTCCCTTCAGACTGCTCACGTAATTCTCACCCGCAATATCCGTTCCGGACGTACACCCAAACTCAAGGTCACAAGGAGTCTCATCTCTCGACCGAACATGATGCATGCTGGGGTTTCCCCTGTCGATTCCTGCACGGATGATCTATAGGCCATAGTGAATGGGTGCAGGTACCTATCCCAATCTCTGGTGGTCGGAGACAACCTTGGCCAAATATTTTTCCCACAGTCCTATTCATTCTCTCGACCATGCCCGTCTGACTGTGGGTGGAGAGCAATTGTTCTGGTCTTCTTGATCCCTAGTAACTCGCATAGGGTCTGGAACAAGCTGGACTCGAAGTTTCGTCCCTGATCCGAATGAAGCTCCATAGGCATGCCGAATCTCCTTGACCAATACATCAGCAACTGTTGCGGCTTCTTGATTCGGAATGGCGTAAGCCTCCACCCATTTGGAGAAGTAGTCCATAGCAACAAGGATGTACTTGTTTCCATCGTCAGTTTCTGGAAACGGACTAGTTATATCTATTGCTACGCGTTCCATTGGACTACCAACGTTATACTGCTTCATTGGGGCTCTACGACTTCCTCTTGGGCCATTCACCGAAGCACATAGTCCGCATTTTCTGCACCAGTCCTTGACGTCCTCCTTGCAATTAACCCAGTAGAAACGCTCTCGAACCTTTTCTAGGGTCTTCTTGATGCCGAAATGGCCGCCGGACGTCCCATCATGTAACATCTGCAATACATCTTGTATTCTACTCCTAGGGACCACAACTTGGTTTCTGGATCCGGTACCTTCTTCATTCTCAAGGGTCCTCTTTAGCAACCCATCCTCTATTAGAGAGGAGTCCCATTGTGCCCAATATGATTTGACCCTTGAATTCATCTGACACAGTTCTCCCCATCCAGGCCTACGACCATCCGCTTTC
This sequence comes from Micraspis discolor, assembly GCA_030674115.1. Classification (NCBI taxonomy): domain Eukaryota; kingdom Metazoa; phylum Arthropoda; class Insecta; order Coleoptera; family Coccinellidae; genus Micraspis; species Micraspis discolor. Next base: position 33,519 of record JARTUT010002326.1, read on the forward strand.
CATCTTAAAATCAGTTTCAGCTCTGGGTCGTTCTCTTGGTCTTGTCTCAGGTGATCTGGCAGCCAATTCTCATCAGTTATAACGGTTCTTCGGCAACATTCCTTGTCCTCCAGCTTTCTACATTGCGTTGGTACACTCTTCCCAGTGGCGGTGCGTAATCGTGTTATAGTCGGTAATGTCTTGCCTCTCACTATATCGGGTCTTGCAATAGTACAGGTTGCACCTATGTCGGCCAACCTTTTAGTCGACCGCCCATCGATCTTACCGTCGACATTTATACTGCAGGACTCCAAGATGCTCTGGATGGTAACTTCCGGGGCATTGTTTAGGCGGGTCGGCTTACGCTCCTTTCACCAACCCTTTTTCCCTGTTCCTGTTATTTTGGCTTAGCAGGCGAATATGCCCTACTTCACCACAATTCCAACATCTAGGTCCTCTATTTTGTTGTTGTTGGAGAACTCGGCGTATTATATGCTCTATATTTTCGGTGCTGTCCTCGGAATCATCCATGGTACGCCTGATTTTTATTTGACCCCTATGTGAAGCCTGCTTGGCTGCTTCGAACTCTAATGCATGGGCTGAGCATCGTCCAGGGTCTTAGGTCAGGCCAACCGCAAGCTTTACTGGGTCTCTCTATCTCTCAGTCCGTCTACGAACGTCTGCACTGCAAGCTGTTCCAGGAAAGTGTCCGGTGCAGTCGGATACGCCAGCCATACCAACCGTGCGATGTCATCTTCAAATTCTTGCAGGGTCTCTGAATTTTTCTGGATACGGCTCTTTATCTGGGCGTGATATATGTACTTGCTGTAAATGTCCGTCGCCGTATCTCATCTGTAATTTACTTATCAGCGCCTCGTAATCATTTCGCTGACTGGTTGGAATAATCTGTAAAATATTTAAGGCCTCGCCCTCTCAATGCAACAATCAAGGCAGTCGCTTTTTTCACATCGTTCCAACCATTCGCGCTAGCTGCAGCTTCAAATTGTCTCTGGTATGTGCACCAGGCGGTTTTACCATCGAAAGTTGGTGGTTTGACCCTTACTCGGCCTGCTTCTCCACTATTTTCGTATTTTACTTTATCTTTATTGACCTCCTCATCTACTTGTCTGTTTATTTTGTTTAATCGATCTTCCATAATTTTCAACACACTTTCGGTATGCACTAATTTCCCTTGTATATCCTCTTCTATTTCATCCCTCATAATCTCAAGTTTTCTAACCGGTCTTCAATATTTCCAATCTTATTCTCTAACTTCGAACAATTATCGGTCATCGTTTTTAGACTATCCTCGACTTTATTCTCTATAGATTCTAATTTACCTCTAAAACTATTTTCTAGAGACTTACTGTTGTCGTCCATTTTATCTTTCTATGTACTTGACTTTTCCTCCATTTTATTTTCCATTCTATTTGTCAGTTCTTTCAAAAGCTTTCTCGAAAAAGTCCATACTGGCCTAATCCATTTTCTCAGCTTGAGATCTCGTTACCGGCATTCAGGATTTTCCAGACTAATTTCGAGAGTAGTTTTCACTCTTCTTGGTAACCCCACACCTGACACCAATTGTTACGTTTTTCCTCAGCGAAATAGAAAAACACTACAAGTCTTCTTTAAAACTAATTTATATTCACACTTAACTAACAATAATCAATAATTTATATACACAATTTATCTACAGAATATCACTAGGAACACCTGTTTATTCGTCAGCAAGTTCTATCCATGAATGAATCCATGAATCGGCTTCAGTCATTTATATCCGGCGCTTTTTTCTAAGTTACCAGAAAGATGCTTCACATTCCAGAGTGATCGTAGCGGTCTCCTTTATGTCACATAAATATGCCACCATTAATCGTTTTTATGTGACAGCTTTATGGCGAGCGGCCCTTTCATCATGATCTTAATCCCTTTGTCGGTGCATGAAGCGGAACTCCTCTGTTGTTGCGGCAGTTCTCAAAATGTTTATATTCGGTTTTGTTACATTACGATACAGTTCAATAGTGAAACTCTGGGAAGTGTTAGAGAGCACGAACGTCAACCACACCCTCATAAAAGCTATAAAAGTCCTTTACACGGGGACAAAGTCAAGAATCAAAATTGGAAAGTGTATAACTGATGAATTTCTTGTTACTAAGGGTCTGGACAGGGGTGTTGTTTGTCCCCAACATTGTTTAAAGTATACGTGGCTGCAGCCTTAAAGCTATGGAAGAAAAAAATTCATGGCATGGGAATAGAACTCGATGATATGACCCTCTATACTTTTGCAGTTTGCCGATGACCAGGCGGTTGTATCCGGTGATAAAGATGACATGGAATACATGATGCGCAAGCTGATTGAAGAATACGAGAAGTGGGGCTTAAATTTCAACTTAGAGAGAACCAAATATCCTTGTGTTGGTGGAGAACCGGGTCATCTGGTGTTGGATGATGACAGGGATGAGATGATAACCCACTGCCTGGACTTAAGCTATCTTGGAGTGATTTTCGACTCAACTGGAACGGACAACAGGAAAGAGAGAAGAATAACAACGGCATACTATGGAACAAAAATATCACAAAAAAAAGAAAATTCAATATACATGAGACATTGGTAAAGTCCAGTCTGTTATATGATTCTGAGAATTGGAGATTAACCGAGAAATACAAGAGAAGATTTGAGGCGGTTGAAATGGATGCAATGCGGAGGTCACTGATGCTTTCAAGGAGAGATAGGATTAGGAATGACGTTATTAAGGGTATGATGAGTATTGAAGGAACCATAATGGATGATATTGAGTAGAGGCAGTTAACCTGGTATGGCCACATACAACGTATGTCAGAAACAAGACTCCCGAAGCAGATAATGAACTGGCAACCAACAGAACGCAGGAAAGAGGAAGGCAGGGTGTAGTTAAGGCCATGAGTGCTAGAGACCTGCAATATCTTGATTGGGAAAATAGACAGAGATGGAGGCAAGGCGTCGACATATATATATATATAAAAATAAACGACATGAAATCGAAACTTAATTTTGGAACTTGTGCGCCACCTATAGCACCGGATAGAAAGCATCATTTCCAAGCAAACAGCACTGAGCCTGATGATTGCAGAAATCTATGGATGATGAAGAAACCTTTAATAGTTACAAATGAACTACCACAGGTACGCATAGAACTACCTTTGTCAAACTAAAGTATTTCACGCACAATGTCAACGTCGGATAACATTGTGTCACAGAACATAGATAAATCAAATAACCTCAAACGAGTACAACAACAAATGAATAACAGAAGATCATAGACGTTATATACTTTACGAATCTGCCTCTGGCTGCGACGTAGTTGAGAGAAGAAAGAATAAGAACACGTCAATAGCGCCTTCTACTCCGGGTTCATAGAATATCCAAATACCTGAGGGAGTATAAAAGGGCATATTCGAGGAGTTGAGGCCTGTTCAGGGGTGGAAAGTCAGTTCAAAACGACTGTACCTCGTTTTGGGTTTATTTAGTCAAGTTGGATTCACTACACGATTGTCAATCTGGATCGACCAATCAGAAAATAGAATGAAAATTGTGGAAGGGATCGAAGGAATTTCCGGGAAATTTCTACCGTAATAAATACGGACTCTCTCAAATTTCCGTTCTTTCTGGCTTTGGCGATATTGTAAAGTGAATTTTTGGACTTTCAGTATCGAATCGTGAATTTTAAAATGGGTTTCAATTGTTGTGTTAAAAGATGTTCAACCAAATATGGTAAAATGCGTGGATACCATTTCCGTAGATTTCCACAAAGTAGAGAGGTGAGTGTAACAAATGATTACAAATTATTTATCCTCGTATATTTATATTTAAAACTTTTTAGGTATTGGAGAAGTAGTTAACAAAAATTGGGAGAGAAGACTTGAAGGCAAAATCTTCAAGAGAACTTTATGACAATTACAGGATTTGTGATAAGCATTTTACGCCTGACGATTATATTCCTGCTAATAACAAAGCAGGAAGTATCCTTGAACTAGATGCTGAACCCTCATTATTTCTAAATCTTGCTGATGGAAACTCAGGTTTGTTTCTTGTTTTATTAATTGCAATTTTCATACATAAAAGTCTTACTTGGCTATATTATAAACAAGACATTATTTGAGAATCTATTATAGATGAATTAACATGGAATCGTGAAAAGTACACAATATTTCATAAGTCTACTCTTTTCAGAAGCCACTGAACAAATATTGGAACCTAGGGTATCTTATATGGAAGAAGCATCACCAAGTAAGTTTTACATAATACTTGTTACATTTAAGATCTAGTATATTCTACAACAGTCTGATTGGTTAAGTAAATTTGAGTGTAGTGAGCACAATATTATAGACATTTTTCTAAATTTTTTGTTAAATTTTATATGCTAATATGGATAAAAAATGTCTGTAATATTCTCACAGGAAAACAAATTTTGGGTCAGTCTCAAGATCTCATCAAACGTATAGCTAGTAAAAATATGAAAAACATAGAAGTATTTGTCAAAAAAATGAAAAGTTTTGATGATCTTAAGCCTACCAAAATTTGTTTTCATTGATTTATTTTTTCCTTATTTGTATGTGAATTCTTGACAATTCTTTGAGGTTAATTATTAACAATTAGTGTTTCATGTACCAGGTTATTGGTCTCTTTACCAGATCCTTGAAAGTGTGTTCGATTAATTAAGAAAACATAATTATTTTTCTTATCGTATTAATTGTAATATAACCATGTCTTGATGAAAATATCACACATAATTTTTGGAATCGATAACGTTCACTGTATTTTGAATTAATTGTGTTTTATCCATATTTTCAATTTATTTTGCTGTAATCGCATTGTAATTGATTGTAAGCCCAGAAATTACGCTAATGTTAATAAAATTCAGAATATAGCTTCAATTTGTCTTCTTTTCACGATAAAATCTAATTTTAATTGCATTTTCTCTGAATTTGAATTGATAGAAACTCTTTCATTTCCAACTTGATTCAAATCAGGTTGGAAATGACTTTTCTATCAGTCAATTTCAGCGAAAAATGCGATTAAAATTTCTCAATTTCGAATAGCCCGCCACCCTCTTTTACCCCACCACAATTTCTACCTCCTGCCCTTTTAGTTCGCTTCACTACAGCATCAACCGCTAGTGTCGCGTTCATTTGTACATTCACAAAAATCTGCTAGAGTTGCCGATCTATATACTTTTATTTATCTATGGGCCTGTTCTGTTCTGTTCAGTGTAGTTCAAGGTAGGTCAAGAGAGGTAGTGACGTGAAGCTAGCAGGTGACCGTGGGAGTACGTGAAGAAGCGGTTGGCTGGCGAGGCCATGGCAGTAGGGTTAAGAAGGTGACGTGAAGGATGTTACATTTGAAGTATAGCTATAAGGGATTGTACATTTTGACATATTCATGTAGTAAATAAAGGTATTTGGAATCATTTGTTATTGGTTATTGGAATTTATATTATCGAACCCCAAGTTCGTAACAATACTATGTACTAAGTGTCTTCTGGCTTTTGTTAAGATTTCGTCCTGGTACACACTAGAGAGAGACAATCTTATGCGTTTCATCGGTACGAACAGAGAGAGAAAGATTAGGGCAACCTGTCACAATCGTGATTGATGAGATTTCAGATAAATGTAAACCATAGACCTTATATACTATGGACCGATAATGAGAAAGAGAGGTCCTGAATACGAGAGTGATGGAACATTTTAGGGCAACCTGTCAACGCTGATTTAAGACTAGGTTTGTTCAGTGGCAGTTCCCAGTTGTTCTGGGGTCACAGAGAACCAGGTTCTGTAACTCTTGGAATCTGGTCAAGTTGTTCTATGACACGAACTGGTGAGAACAGGTGGGAACAGATGATTTCAAAACGATTTCGTTGAGTACATAAATAAGTGAAAGTAAGGTTATGTTGTACATCGACATTGAATATTTAGAGTTCAATGATCATGGGGTGCGTTCAGAATCAACGTCCGACGTCGCTCGGAGTGCACCCTGGCCGTTCGGAATCGACGTCGGATATAATATACCCCCGTTCGTAATGAATCGGAACGTTTACCCGGGTGTTAAATTTTGCACTTGCAAAATACATCGGAAAGATATGCTCGTCCGGCGCAGTGACGAAAATTTCAAATTCAAATTCTTAGAATATAATAGAAAGTCTATAATAGAAAGACTATAATAGAAAGTCCCTTCTCTAGTCTAAGGGAATTCCCAATTACGAAAGTACTTTAAAAGTTGGGGATGAAGCTTCTTTCTGTTGCATTTGTGTATAAGTAAACTTATTGATAGGATCGTTATAGTGCTAGTATATTATATTTAATGAAAATGGCTACATTTTCCATTTCGACAAGAAGTCATGAAATTCTCAAAGACGAATGCGGAAGGTTGCTTATTTATTTTGGGGATAAAATATGTCTAATATCTGCTTTTCGGGAGCAATCGTTGGTCTTCCAGATCCATTTATCGACGCTGTATGTAGATGTACTCCTATTTTATCAAACAGAATACAAAATGAGGATCTTTTCAATCTGAAATGTTCACTGAATTGTTCATCACTTATATTAGGAATGATATTTTCAAAATAATTCTGCACTCGTAGTGGGGTTTCTCGGGAATTTTGTATTACTTCTACTATTGTATTTTCTTCATCCTCCTTGCTACTCGGATACTTATCAAAAATTTCATTTATACAGTGAATAACGACATTCAATATGTTACTGCAACTCGTTATTGTTATTTAAGTTCATTTATTTTCTGTTCCAAAATGCTTGTTCGTTTCATGCGGCCCACGTATGTTCATTTCTTTGTCTATGGACGCGTGACATATGTTGGAGATATGTGACGGTGCGAGACGAAGGAAGTACGAGAGTAGTCGTAATTCGAAGACAGACATCGACGCTCGTTCGAGCAATGCAAGAATTTTCTTCGTTTCTTCGCTATCTTTCTCGTTAATTTCTACAAACTAGAACTCTGGTGAAAAAGTGACTATTTCTCGCTCGTGGTGACACATTGATGTGCTGTAAAACCAACAGGTACGCAATCGTCGATACTCCAGCATTCGCCTTTCTTTCGAGTCATTTTTTCATATTTTTCGGAATTTCATTGTTAATTTCTTTGCTTTCATTTCATTTCAAAGGCCGTGTCGTGCCATTTTGGTCCTTCTTGAGCCGCATATTTTCGAACCGCGTTTTCAAAATTATTGCGATCAAGCATTTTGGAATTTTTTCATTTCGTTTTTTTCATTTGCATTTATTTCAATCTGTCATTATTCACGTGACCTCGAAAACTTGATAAGATATCGAACACATTCATAAATCCTTTAATATCTGCGCATGTTAAAAGAATTTAGCTTTCATTACCTTTCATTTGTTTTTCTCATCTATGCTCATAACCTTGATTCGAAACATAAACAAAGATTGACATTCTTGTTTTTGTTTATTTACATTTCATTATTTTCATTTGTTTATTTTCAACTCGATTTTCAATTTAATAGATTCAATCTTAATTATTTGCTTTATTAATTAATTTAGTTCTTTTCAATCGGTTAGTCTATTTACTCTTTTTCAAAATTACTCAAAACGAAATTCATATTGTTTTCTGCAGTATACCTTGAATAATAATAATGGCGACAAAATTGAAACAACTCAAAGCTCGTCGTCAAATTGTTATTGATGATCTCGAGGAAATTCTCAATTTAGCACAATTCGCTGTCACTGATGAAAGTTTACACGTTAGATTCAAATTAAGATGTGAAATACTTGACGATATTCTCGTGGACTTTCAAAATTTACATACGTCTATTGTCTCTATGATAGTATCTTCCGAAGAACCTGAATTGGACACTGAGAAGGTTATTCGAACAACCTTTATGGATAATTATTACACCATCAGAACAACTTATGTTAATTTATTTCCTGCAGTAAACATTCCAGTCAAAAACCAAGACAGTTGCTCTATTAGTTCGCCAAATGTTAAACTTCCAAAGATAGTATTGCCCATTTTCAATGGGAATTATAAAGATTGGCCTACTTTTTTCGATATGTTCCAAAGTTTGGTACATGAAAATTTAATTTGAGTCAAATAGAAAAGTTTCAATACCTCCTTAGTTCACTTTCTTCTCATGCTTTAAATTTAGTTAAAGGATTTCCATTGACTGCTGAAAATTATGAAAGCGCTTTTCAGACATTGGCGGAAAGATATCAAAATAAAAAGACTTCTCGCTAATACGTGTTGGAAGGAAATTTGTAATGTTCCAAAGCTACAGGGTGATTCAGCTAAAGCCCTTAGGCGAATTCTAGAAGTTTTTGCGGAAAACTTATCGGTATTAAGGAATTTAGGTTTACTCGTTGACCAGTGGGACTTCGTTTTATTTCACATTCTCATTCAGAAATTAGATTCAGCAACGATCAAACGTTTTGAATTACAAGAATGTTCAACAGATATTCCGTCGTTTGTCAATTTGCGAAATTTACTGACAAATAAGTGTTTAGCCTTGGTGGCAGTAGCTCTTTCTCTTCCGTCGAAAACTCATTCAGTTTCGAATTCTCAAGTTTTGAAATCTAGTTCTCTCTCAACGAATAAAAGAAATTCGACTCTTCTCGTTCAAACGGAAACTGAATCATTCAAGAAACGTTTAACCTGTAATTATTGCAAGTTAGCTCATAATATTTACAAATGTCCATCATTTTTGGAACAAACTGTTCAAGATCGGTTCAAGATTGTGAAGAACAAAAATTGGTGTATCAATTGCCTCCATTCTGGACATAAGATTAACAATTGTTCTTCAAGGTCAAATTGTCGTGTTTGCAACGGAAAGCATCATACCCTGTTGCACATGCGCAATAATGCGGAGAATGATTCTTCATCAGAGACGTTTCATTTCAATGCTGCAAATTCATCGGATTCAGGCTCAGCTCAAGTTTTAACCAATGTTTCTTCAAATTCTACCGTTCTCTTGGCAACCGCTGAGGTCGAAATTCGTGATGCTTGGGGTAGATATCAGAAGGTCCGAGTTCTGTTAGATGGAGGCTCTCAAATAAATATTATAACTCAATCGTGTGTAAATAGATTAGGCTTGAAAATTTGTGAAGCTTCATTTTCGATAAATGGAATTTGTGAAAGCTCATCTTCTGCTAATTGCAGCACTGAATGTACTATTCGCCCATCAGGTCAAATAAATCCATCATTTACATTCGATGCCGTCGTGATTCCGAAGATTTGTGCGGAAATGCCGAGTTCTTTCGTAAATTATTCGTTTTGGAATTGTGTCCATAACAAGAAGTTAGCAGATCCGAACTTTTCCATTCCGAAATCAATAGACCTTCTCCTCGGAGCGGATATATTCTCTTTAATAATTCGACCGGGTCGTATCGAGGGTAACGGTTTAGAACCAACAGCACTTGAGACAGTGTTTGGTTGGGTTTTCATGGGAAAGATTCAATCACCTAACATATCAGTTAACAATTTTCATTTGTCATTGTCTGAGTCAGGTTTAAACTCCTCGTTGAAAAGATTTTGGGAACTTGAAGAAGTTTCAGAGAATGTCATTGTATCACCAGAAGATCAATTTTGTGAGAACTTATACACTCAGAACTATTCTAGAAATACATCTGGACGGTACACTGTGGCATTACCATTTAAACCTGATCAGTCAACACTTTCTTTCGGTGACACATATTCTCTCGCACTACGTCGTTTTTTTATCCCTTGAACGTAAACTTATTAAAAACCAGAATATATACAGGGAATACTCTACTTTCATGCAGGAATATTTAGAAAAAGATCATATGTCTTGAGTTGCTACTAGTTCGGATTATGAAAATACTTTTTATATCCCTCACCATTGTATAATCAAACCAAACAGTCCATCCACAAAGTTGAGGTTGTTTTCGATGCGTCAGCTCATGTACCCAGTCATTTATCTTTAAATGATGCTCTATTGATAGGTCCTAAATTACAAAGGATATTATTGCCATTTTGATGAACTTTCGTGTTCATCGGTTCGTTTCACAGCTGATATCAAACAAATGTATTGTAAAGCCTGAACAACCTGTATATTAATTCCAAATTAAAGAGAACAATATTGTTTATTCATTCAGGCTTGGTATTAGTCAATACGCCAAGCTTGCAATATATTTTGTAGGACACCAATCCGAGTTCAATGAATTTCGGAATAGGAGAGAATCAATCGAATAAAGATATCCAAATGATCAAGTAGTTATTTATTCATTACATGGCGATCCTGCCCAAGAAAATAATTTTTGGAAAGTTAACAACTACGTGGTACGTACCTATATTGTGATTCAATAAGTTGAAAAGTTGCCGATTACATAAATGGTGATCGTAAAAAAATTCTTAAATTGAAAATGGGATCTTCCCACTCGAAGGACACAGGAAACAAGACGTGACGGAAAATGGTGCAGTAAATTCAAATTTCATAGTGCAGGAGAGCGAATACAACATCACGAAAGATGTTAAGATTGTAATATTCCTTATACTGGCAATACTGGTGATGGATATGGTTTTCAAACTGTATAAGGCTCACAAGAAAAATATGAGAGACGCATTAGAAGGAACCTCAACGTATCCCTGGGTTCTGTTGCACAAGTATAGACAAGAGTGCTACATGACTACATGGTGTGAGTGAACTATTCAGGAACAACAATAAGGTTTGTACTCAACATTCCCTATACTTTGTTAAAGAAATTAATTGCTGACTCTTATTTTACCTATGTTGAATATCCAATTAACAGTTCTATGTTTAAGGTCCGAGGATGGAAAAACCATCATAGATATTACAATTATTGCGTATTGGTTATAGTATAATATAGTAAGTAATATACCACACCGATGTCACAGGCTCATGAACACTAAAAACAAAGAGCTGAATTTAAAGTTAGATCAGGTAACAGTTTCATTGAAAAATACTAGCAAAGAATTTTGAAGAAAGAAGTCCCTAAAACAGAGGCAACAAGGGCAGATATTAGAGATAACCTGGTAAGTTCATTCAATGACTTAACTCAGATTTTGAGAGACACTTGGGATACTTTAGATAACGTCGATAAACAAATTTGCAAAACTTCTTTCCTTAATAGTAGAGATAAAGTAGTACGCTCATTTCAAGTACTGGGAGTCAAGATTAAAGTTCCAACTTCATGCCTAGAAAGATTGATCCACTAGTTTTGGACGAGGACTCAGAAGTAAAAACTCATTTGAAATTATGGCCACTGCAGAAAGTGAATTTTCAATTTGGCAAGTAAATTACTTCCTAATCAATTCGACGGCAAAATTGAAAATTTACGTTCATTTCTGGATGCATTAGAGCTCTTGAAAGCATCTGTACCAACAGTCAAGGTAACGCAGTTGCATTTATCAAAACACGGTTAACAGGAAAGCTCGCGATCTGATCACCGAGAAAATGACATTGATGATATAATTTCAAAATTGAGGAACGGAATAAAGGGAAAGCTCTCGTTTATTATCAGCCAGACTTTCGAGCTGTAGACAAAATCACAAAGACCCTGCTAGTTTTGCATCCGAAATAGAAGTTTTATCGGAAAAACTACAAAGGCGTATATAAGCGAGGAGTGCCCAGAGAAGTTGCAGAAAATTACTCTGTGGAAGCCACGGTACGCTCACTCATGCAAAATTCTAATAACGAACGAGCAAAATTAGTCGTTGAAGCTGGTTCATTTAAGTCAGTACAAGTTTTATCAGAAATTTGTGAGTGCTTCAGAACAATCAACCCCAAAACAATGTACTTTATTTCCGGGCAATATAGGCGTCCTAGGCGAGGTTTTCAAATCGGCGTGATATTGGAAACAGGTATAATCAGAATTACCGTCAAAATAATAACAATCCCTCAGAACAAAATACCCGCAATCAAAATCGTCGTGGTCACTCGAGAGGGTACAGACGATATGGAAATGCTACTAGACAGGTAAGGTATCTCGAAAATATCGACGATAATAATTCAGAAAACTAATCGGTCCCCAACGGGTCCGATTGGGGAAAATCAAAAACAACACAATGAATTAGATAATGTCTTTTCTATCAATTTGTCACTGTCAAATATAGTTATTCTTACGACTCAAATGACAGGAATGGAAAATATGTATTTTGTCGACACAGGTGCTGATATTTCAATTTTCAAAAAGGAAAAATACGGTCAGACATTTTCGTGGATAATTCAAAAGCGAGTAACCTTCGAGGAATTACGGATGAACTCACCAAATCATTGGGTGTTGTAGAAACTTACATTTCAGTCGAAGAATACGATCTAAAACATGCTTTTCACGTAGTCAACGACGATTTTCCGATACCAGGTGACGGAATTTTGGGTAGAGATTTTCTTGCAAAGTATAACGTTGCTATCGATTACGGCAATTGGACTATGAGAGTCAGGGTGGACGAATACCAAATAACTATTCCAATTTTGAATGGCCCCCTGAAAATCAAGTTTCATTCCAGCTCGATGCAGAAGTTGTTAGAAACATTCGCTGTTTAGACAATATAACCGAGGATCAGTTAGTCATGAATAAGGAACTTACACCCGGAATATTCGTAGGAGAACCATAATAACACCATCTAATAAACTTGTTCGCATAGTAAATACAACATTAGAAGATGCCTGGTCGACACTTCCAAAATTCAGACAAGAAATTTGAATGAATTCTATATTTACAGTGTAGAAAAGGAAAACATTGATCGAATTCCACAGTTAATGGTGAACTCAATTCAGATATACCAGACTATGTCAAAGAAGATGTACTATTACTTTGTTCGGAATTTTCGGATATTTTTGGTTTAAAAACGGATATACTAACAACAAATAATTTTTATTCTCAAAAACTCAAAATGACAGACAATACACCAGTTTATATAAAAACTATAGGCTGCCCTATTCTCAAAAAAATGAAATCAATCAGCAGGTCAAAACCTCTTAGATAACAGAATTATCGAACCGTCTTTTTCAGCTTACAACAGTCCGTTACTGCTTGTCGATAAAAGTCAACTTCCAGTAAGAAATATCGGTTAGTGGTAGATTTTAGGAATTGTAAATAAGAAGCTTGTTGCTTGAAATTTCCTTTACCACGAATTTCGGATGTACTTGACAATCTTGGTCGCTCAAAGGTCTTTTCAGTCATCGATCTTTTGAGTAGTTTTCATCAAATTCCTTAGATGAATCGAGAGACATCACGTCATTCAGTGTTGATTCTCAATCATACCGATTTACAAGACTTCCTTTTGGTTTATCAGTCAGTCCAACTAGTTTTCAAAGAATGATGTCTATTGCCTTTTCCGGATTGAGGCCCGAAAAAGCATTTCTTTATATGGATGACTTGATAGTTATAGGATGCTCCGTTCAACATCATATGAGTAATTTGCGAAAAGTATTCGAAACGTGTAGGAAATTCAACCTAAAGCTGAACCCTGCAAAGTGTAATTTTTTCAAAAAATGAGGTAACATTCTTAGGTCATAAAATAACAGATAAGGAATTCTTCCGGACGAAGCAAAATTTGAAGTCATTAATAAATACCTATACCAAAAAGTAGTGAAGAGATCAAAAGATTCGTTGCTTTTTGTAATTACTACCGCAGATTTATTCCAAATTTTGCAGAAATATGTCATCCTCTGAATACGCTCACTAGAAAACGGACACAATTCCTTTGGACCGAGGAATGTCAAAATTCTTTCGAAAAATTAAAAAAGCATTGATTTGTCCACAAATTCTGCAGTATCGGATTTTTCCAAACCATTCATACTAATTACAGATGCTTCCGAGACCGCGTGCGGAGCAGTGTTATGTCAAAATTTCGACGGTAATGAACTTCCAATAGCATACGCTTCGAAGACATTCAGTAAGGAGAAAAACACAAACCCACAATCCTGAAGGAATTAACAGCAGTTCATTTTGGCATTAAGCATTTTAGATGTTATCTATACGGAGCTAAAAATTTTTAGTAAAAACTGATCATCGACCACTAGTTCACCTTTTCTCAATGAGAGATCCTTCTTCCAAATTGACGAGAATAAGATTAGACTTAGAAGAATATAATTTCGAAATTGAATATGTTAAAGGAGAAAACAACGTGATTGCAGATGCCCTGTCACGCATAACTATAGAGGATCTGAAAAAGCTAAACGCTGATAACTCTCACAAATACTAGCAGCAACTAGGTCAATGTCAAGGTCAAGTTATAATAAAAGTAAAACTGATTCTTCAACAATATCATCTAACATTACTACACCCGAGTGTCGTGTTCAGGAGGCGTTGAATAATTTCGATATTTTGAAATTACCACAAGTACAATTCACAATCTCGCGAGATCATATTACAATAACAATCATTCATAAAAGAAAGAAGAGCGCTCTCACCTTGTTTTTAATCACTAACGGCAAAATTCCTGTGTTAGCACAAATTTTGTCTGAGCTGAATCGTTTCGCCAGTGAGAAAAAATTGGGTCAATTAAGAATGAATTTGAAGGATGCCTTATTTACACAGTGCACTGTAAATGAATTTAAGGAAGTAGGTCAAAATATTTTGAAAAATGTTGAAATTGTACTTTGTAGCCCGCGAAGAGTAGTGGGGATAAGAAGAACGACATCAAGTGTGACAAAATTTCATGACAATCCTGTCTACGGTGGTCATAGTGGACAGAAAAAGACTGCAAAAAAATTGAAATCTCACTATTTTTGGAAAGGCATGTCGCGTGACGTAGCTAAATACACAAGAGAGTGTCATAAGTGTCAAATCAATAAAAAGGTAAAGGTCATATAGAACCACTAGTCTTGACTCCCACACCGCAAAGAGCTTTTGACATTGTATCCATTGATACAATAGGTCCTTTTCAAAATCAAACATTGGAAATTCTTGTGCAGTAACTATTCAATGCGAACTGACAGAAATATGTAACCATCATACCAATTGTCAATAAAGAAGCCAAAACTGTGGCGAGGCAATAGTAGATGACTTTGTTCTGATATACGGCCCCATGAAGGAGGTTAGAACTGACATGGGCACCGAATATAAGAACAGAAGTATTCACAAATGTTATTAAATTGTTAAATTCGGGTCATAAAACCTCAACAGCTTACCACAGCCAAACTATAGGCGGTTGTGAAAGGAATCATCGTGTTCTAAATGAGTTTATACGGATGTATGTGAACAGAAACAGTTACAGACTGGGATATCTGGACCAGACATTTTGCATTCTGCTATAATACTACTCCAAGTACTTATCATAACTATACACCTTTTGAACTAGTCTTCGCAAGGAAAGCAAACCTAGATACTGAATTGTTCACAAAAGTTCGCATAGATCCAGTATACAATCTTGATGCCTTTGACCAGGAAACTCGTTACAGACTTCAGTTTGCCTTGAATAGAACTAAAAATTTCCCTAGACAAAGTAAAGAAGGAGCGGGAAATCAAAATTAGACCAAAAATCAAACAATTTAAGTTTGGTTCCCGGTGATCTCGTGCTGACGTCAAACGAAGATAGAAAAAAATTGAATTCATGGTTTGACGGCCCCTTCAAAGTAATTGAAACACAAGGTGTCAACTGCACAATTGAGGATGACAAGAGTAGGCATATTACCATGCATAAAAATGGAGTGAAAAATATTTCCCTGCGCAGTAAAGAGGTATACCTATTGACTATTTTATTATGTCCCCGACAGTTGCAACCACCCTATTGATGAACTTTTGTGTTATTGATTAAATTACTACTTATCATGTTATTTTATTATTTAGGTATAATTGTAGGGTTATAACAATCTCTAGTTTTAGTTGAAGCGATACCTTATTGTAGTAGATAGTTAATAGTGATTCTAGATGTAGCAGAGTTGTAATATGTACCTAGTTATGTCTCTTTTGTTATGTCTTTATTCCTTAATTTGATTGCTTGTTTCACAATTCACATTCCTGGATGTCCTTACAATCGGCCGTTGTAACGGACATCTTCAGGGAAGGAGGTGTAAAGCCTGAACAACCTGTATATTAATTCCAAATTAAAGAGAACAATATTGTTTATTCATTCAGGCTTGGTATTAGTCAATACGCCAAGCTTGCAATATATTTTGTAGGACACCAATCCGAGTTCAATGAATTCGGAATAGGAGAGAATCAATCGAATAAAGATATCCAAATGATCAAGTAGTTATTTATTCATTACAGTATCGTCAAATATTAGTTCAAAATCACATCGAGACTTTCAAAGAATATTGTGGCGGTTTTCTCCATCGGAACCCATAAAACCTATCAGCTGAATACCGTTACGTACG
>JARTUT010001891.1:0-49749 GCA_030674115.1 Micraspis discolor
ATTGTTGAGAAAGTTTTCCCCATAACTAACTATATAATAATCTGTTCTTGTAAGTATTCAAAATCCCGTCAACGAGTTATTTTGAGAAAATATGAAATTTGGTGGGGCAATTATTCATTTCAATGCGTCACCTAAATATCGATTTCAAACTAATGAGTTTAAAACCCAATGATTACATGTTATTGATATCCCAAGCGAGCTGTTATTCATTCTAATAGACCAAGAATTTCAAATCACACTCCTCCAGACAACTTGTGCTGAATCCTACCCTGTTCTAGAACTTCAGATGTCTAGGACTGCTCACTGGGCTTGCTCTAGGCGCCAAATTTCGAATTCACTGTTATCGCCGCATTAGAGAAATACCTTAATAATCAATATACAAAATCACTTTCGAGAACCTTAAAGTACATCATTTGACTAGAATTTTTCCGCTCTACAACTTTTGTTTGAAACTTTTCTACTTAAACTTTCTAATTCGCGAAAATATCAAAACTGTATTTTTTCTTTATATTTTCAAGAATTTTTCAATGTTCTTGGTAATTTTAACACCTGCATTTTTGACCATATGTTTCTTTCGTTATAACAATCAACATATCAAAAATGCAGTTTCTTTCCGAGAAAAGTGGGATTTCAGCCTCTTCCTTTACTGGACTAATGCAGGACATTTCCTCACTTTTAATGAAAAACAACTATCCTCTATCACAAATAAAAAAGGTAATAAAACAGCGTTCACACAAATTATATTACGCCGAGAATTCACCAAATAAAAAAGAAGAACCTATCACATTCATACCGATACCATACCTTCTCTATCTGAAAAAATAGAAAATATCTTGAAACCCCATAGCAACGTCAAAATATCTCACCAACCTGTCATTCAAATTAAAACCCGTGTAAAGTTAGCAGCCGATATTGAAATTCCGACTGCTGTCTCGTAGCAGCCGGAACTTCGTTTATGCGCACACCTTTGAAAATCTCCAAATGATTTTTCAAGAAAAAATAACTAGAGGGGTTTAGATCGTATAGTTTCATGCGGATTATGATCCTCTGAGATCGCTTCAACAATCTAAAGTATTTCTTTATTGAATATTAGTGAATCAGAATTGTTATAATACAGATTCGAAACAAATATAAAAAAGATGTTGTTAAGAAGAGAATAAATAATCAGATTCAAGACTGGAATTGAATATAATTCTAGGATACACCAACGAATGTATATTCACTCTCTTCAAAACTACTCAACTAATATTATTTCTGAAAATACGTACTTTTTCCAATTACTCTTATACATCGGGATGGATAGGTCTCGGGTTCAAAGTCGAAAAGGTTGAAGAAAAAGAAGTTTCACCCTGAAAATTTAGTATGTTGAAGGGAATGAAATGTTCTTCCCGAAAAATACGCTAGAAATCACTTGCAAGCTGTCGGTATATCGGAAAATTCATGCTTTGTCTAATTACTCTTATACGTCGGGATGGATAGTGCTCAAGTTCGAAGTTGCCAAAAGGGTTGAAGATGTTTCACCCTGAAAATTCAGAATGTTGAAGGAAATGAAATGTTTTTCCCGAAAAATAAGCCGGAAATCACTTATAAGCCGTCGGTATCTCGGAATATATCACGTCGTGAAAGTAATCTATCCAAGCGCCTTTTTAAAGTTATGATTTATGGTTTTTTTTTTTCATAAAAGCAACATCAAATACCGTCAATTTTAACACTGATCATGTTTCGTTAAGTCAATGCACTCGCATTGCATGAACATGCATGAACTGAAATAATAATAATAAAGATATTGTGTCGGGTTCTCGATCTCTTGGTCTCAGTCGTGTACTTCATTTAACAAATGATGTATATCATCGATGTTGCCTCCCGATATATTCGTTGATTGTTTATTGTTGAATGTTCTTTTATACAGGTTTTGAGCACTGCGTTAATTTTAACCATAGATTCTTGACGTCAAAAGAAATATTTTCTTCCTATAACATTTTTCCAAATTTGTTTCCGTTCAAAAGATATAGGGTGTTGAAATTTCATAAAAAAAAATGCATTTTCACCTGTAATATTCAAACGACAATATCAATTGAAATGATCTCCTGTAGAAGGTTTTTGATAACAGCCATGCATATTTTGGCATCGTTAGATTCATTCCATTTCTTGTGGGTTTCTCACTACTACTCTACAGATTGGTTAAATTCCATGAAAAATAAATATCACTTGACCTAAAGGTCCATATCTTGTACTTCCTGGAATCATTAGTCTTTTTTGAAGATAAAATCATTCATCATCTTTTCTCCTAAATTGCATCATTCTTGAGATATTTGAAGTTGCATGGAATTAAATCGATATAATTTTGTCCAAATTTTCTGATTTTCCCAAATCCAACTCTGCTGAAATGATTCAATAATCAGATTTGTTCAATATTGCCATATTGTATATCTTTATGACATATTTCTACAAAAGGTTGGGTAAATCTCTCCAGTCTATGATTCCACCACTAAACACTACAAAATCTAAATTGCCATTTGCTGTATTCATTATTAATGATGTCCAGCACCTTGTTTAATATTTGATCCAGAGTAATATTCCATAAGAAATAGAGAAAAAGATTTCCATCACTCACATAGGTACTTCATGATGATCGTTGAAATAGGTAATGCATTTTCTATCAGGGCCTGTTAAATTGAAGACTTGTCTTTATGAAGAGCTGCTTCTTTATAGCTTCAGACTTTCAGGGTTAATCAAATTATATCTATACTAACATAGGAATGCTTCAAATTAGGCTCATATGAGTTTTAAAAACTTCTAACCCAGTTTGAGTAACGAGAGATCTATATCTTTTTATTGGAACACCCCGTATATATGAAAATAATTCTGATCAACCTACATATACCAAACAAATTATTCTGAAATCGCGTTAGTGGTGGGCCATACGGTATATATATTTCTGGTTCGTGATGAATCTTGCTAAGAGTTCGTATTCTTTTCAGTATTGGTTCTATTTCTGTTATCTGGTGTAAAAGTTTATTGGATGGATTATGGAGTGGGTTGTTGGGGTGCGTTATTTTTGTAACCTTTCAAAGTTGTTTGCGGTGAATTCGAAAAATTGTATGTCCATGGTCTAATAATGGTTGGCGTACCTTTCTATAAAACGTGGTTGCCGTTTTACCACTGATTCATGGATTTTTATACATTAGGGACATATAGTGTCCGGCTGGTGTGATGCTGATTTCTTTTGACCTTTCTTCTTTGTTCTTTAATTTTCATCTTGCTGTCTATCCATATGCCCAGGTATTTGCATGGATATATTGGCGTGATTATCTTGTTGATGTCATGATTGAAGATGATGAATTTTGATTTTATTGGGTTGGGCTGTAATCTCCATCGTTTTATCCATGCCACCGTGACATTTGTTAGTTTCTGCACATTCCTCATACAACCCTCCAATGTTAGATGATGGGATATTTGAGTTGTGTCATCCGCAAATTGAAGATTGTTTATACTTTAGGTTCTGCTATTGTGTTCCAACACATGATAAAACAGAACAAATTGCACAGCAGAAGAGAGCGACGAGCCTTGTGGTACTCCTTGTGCTATCGTTAATTTTTCTGAATAAACCTTTTTAACCAGCACCTGCAATTTTCTGTACTAGGAAATTATTAGAGTTATCGAAGAGTCCGTTCTGGCAGTCCCGTAATAAGGCTGCCCTTATTTTGACAGATATGCCTCCGCATTCACATCTTTAAAGGGGTCTTTAAATATAATAAGGGAATCTTTTATCTTTCTCCGATAAAAGGATGACCGTATTTTAACAACGTTTCCTTTATTTTGACATTTCTCCTGTTATGGCCCGAATGAACATGTTTAAATATTTGAGTTATCTTTTTAATGAATTAGTTTGGTTAAGAAAATGATTATTAATGATGAATATGGACGTAATATATATACACTATAATACAAATTTCACAGATAACAGAAAAATTTATTCATTCTTTTCTCAAACGAAACCACAGATAACTTTTGAGCTCTTCAAATGAAAGGAGATATCATTATAAAGTAGAAACTTAATGAATCGCTTCGATAGATCAAATTGGGCAACAAAGTTATGAAATACTTTATTACGGTATCCCCTATTTGAGTTATCGATACCTCTCTATCTATTATTTTTGTTAAATAGACTGGACTCTTTAGGTCATGGAGCTTTGAGATAAAACCGGCGTTCCAAAAAGTGTCGGAATAATCTATTTTTGCCTTAGGAATTGTAATCAATTTTTTCATTTGTCTCGAAAGTGAGTAGACACTAATTATAGATTTTATCAATACATGAATTGAAAGTTACAATTTTCTCAGTATTATTCTTGGTATAAGGCTTGCCTTTCATATTTCGGGATTGGACAAGCCTAGTGTTGCAATCTGCCAACTGACAGCTCTATCGTAAAGCTTGACATTTTTGAGGTTATACGTAGTTAGAAGGTTTTGACATACGCTATTTGTGTTGTTTACTGTAACTTTAAAGATACATTTCGCCCAATAAATGGAATTAAATCGTGAACATTTTCGTGCGATTATTTTTCACAACTTTCAACGTGGATTAACTCAACAACAGTGCATCGATGAACTCAACTCAATTTTTGGCGATGAAGCTCCATCAAGGAACAGTGTTTATGGTTGGTATGGTGAATTCAACCGAGGTCGTAGTTCACTTCAAGACGAATTACGTGAAGGTCGTCCAAAATTAGGAATTGTTCCGAAAACGTTTGATGCTGTGCGCCAACTGGTATTGCAAGATCGTCATGTGACCTATCGTGAGATTGAGACAACCTAAGGCATTAATGGAACCAGCATACATTCAATATTGCATGAATATTGGATCCCACACAATTCGTCTAATCACTCAAAAAAGGCTAGTCTCGATTGGTCGAAAGAAATACTCCAAAAATACGATCGTGATACTTCGAAACATGTCTATGACATCGTGACAGGTGATGAATCGTGGATTTACGCGTATGAGCCCCAAAGTAAACAGCAGTCGACTGTATGGGTGTTTCAAGATGAGCCAAATCCAACAAAAGTTGCTCGCACACGAAGCATTTCAAGCAAACGGTGGCCTGTTTTTTCGGAAAAAACCAGATATGTCGCAACCGTACCACTAGAACCACGCAGAACAGTTAATTCTGAGTGTTACACAACCCTTTGTTTGCCAGTTGTCTTCCAAGAAATCAGGAAAACCAACCGCCAAAGACAGATAGATGACTGTACACCAAGACAATGCGAGCTCTCACACATCGGCTCAAACAATTGCATTTTTGAGCACTCAAATCATCGATTTGATGAGTCATCCGCCGTATAGTCCTGATTTGGCTCCGAATGATTTTTTTTGTTTCCGTACGTAAAAAATAAAATGAGAGGTCAACATTTTTCGACACCTGAAGAAGCGGTTTATGCGTTTCGGGTGCATGTTTTGGAGATACCTCAATCAGAGTGGCAAAAGTGCTTCGACAATTGGTTCAAACGCATGCAACAGTGTATAGATCGTAATGGGGAAAATGTTGAAAAACAATAAAGCCATTTGTGATGATTAATGTTTGTTTTTGTTCTCTAATTCCGAAATATTAAAGACTCATACGTTGTCATATTCTGGTTTCTTGTTTTTTCCATAATTTAGCACTGTATAATATTTTTTCCCAGATTTTGGCTCGAATGCATCTTACAATGCACCAAGAGCTGGTTCCTCATTTATTTTCTGTGCTCTTCGTCAAAATCCTTTTTTGTGTTTCCGCTGTATAACCTTTCTAAATGCTTTGAGAATGCTTCAGTGATATCTTCATCCTTGGACAGCGTTTTTCCATTGATTAGAATTGGAATGAAATGCTGCTGAATTGTAAACTTTGTAAGTTTATATTCGTCTCCAGTATGTCCTGCTCTTCTGACCTTCGACTTCTTTGCAGGTCTCCAGATATTTATGGGATTCGTATTGCATGATCATGGTTAGTTAGATTTTCCCCATACGAATATTTTTTTATTTTTATTAGCTTCATGATGTAGGGATGTAGCCTTTGACTGAAATATTGTTTTTTGAGTACTGGGTGCGAAATTAGTTTTTCAAAAAAATATTCTATTTTCTTGTTAACCTGAATATACTGCTTTGAAATTTCCTGAATAACTCAGGATTTGTTCAATGAAAATGCTATCAATAGAATTAGCTGAAACCGATTTTATCCGTCTGTGAGCACGATGAGTTGAGTTGATCAGTAATTGCGATGTAACAAAAAAAATTTTTTCGAATTACTCTTTAAATTAAATTTTTGTTATCACACTTTTAGTTGTTATTTGAATATGAATCATACCCGTTATCCAGTCAACTATTTCGGCCTGCTTGTTTACTTCAACAGTTAACATGTCTCTGCTTAGCAAATATTGCGGAGGTGTGATTTTAAAAGTTTGAATAATTACTCGCTAGTTCAACAAGAGCGCAAAAGCTTGATATTTTTGAAGCTATGTTGTCCTTAAACAGAAATTTATTCATGTTTTTTTTCAGGGGGCTATATGTGAAGAGGGCCTCGGTGAGCTGGGTTGGTGGGATGATTAGGGAGAGTACAACATACGATGGTTTTCAAAATGTGTTATATTCAAAAATCCCTTACAAATATCAGATGTTTTAAGAAAAGCTCCTTGTTTGCTCACACTTTTTGAAAGGTTGTTGCAGTTTTCAATCTGATAATTTTGTATTACACAATGGTGATTGAATATATTTAATCAAGTTCTTGGAATCCTTGGAGCTCTCTCTATATGTATACTGTGATATTGTGAATTATTGAATGTTTGGTGTTGTATTAATAAGATATTTTTTAACAATTGTACTAAATAAAGTTTTCATTTTCTTCCATAATTTAAAATACTCATTGGACATTTAATCTAATAAAAAAAATGTTGTAGAACGATCTAATTACCCTTATTGCATTATTGTTTTCCTACAAGCTCTATCATTTTTTATTATCTTTAAAGAGCATGACACAGAAAATGATCGATGGCGAGAGCATTAGATGTCTGGAAGTTTGGCATCAGGGTCTAAGTTCGATTATTTCCTTGTGCAATGAGTAGACGTCCGTAATACCACAGTAGCGGGACCACACAGTAGTCGCACTCGGCGGTTTTTCTTACACCTTTTCGGACACGCGCATATTTCAGTAAGCAGAAAATCAAGGTAGCTATGGATATATTATATTACTAGATGAAAACCCGCCTTCGCTCGGGTGAAATTTGACTCATAATACACATCTAGGTGCAAAATGTAGATAGATCTTTCTGTAGTCATCGGTTCTCAAAGAATATTAAATATAGATTGATATAGCTTCGTTAGTTGTGTTTAATAAATATGGTAAGTAAAAACTGCAAAAGTTTTTACACAAATTATTTTTATTTTAAATCAACATTCAAAATAAACTAAGACAAATTAACAAAACAATCAAATTCAATCGTTATAGGTTATGTAAATAACTTTTATTAATAGTCAGAAAAGTATTATGTTTGAAAATATTTTTACCATTTGTTGACGTCAATATTTACTTGAAAACTAAGTTTAACGCGGTTCCAAAGCGCAAACAAACTACGTCACATATTTTAAAGGTTTACTCTCTATAAATCTCTTTGTTTTAAGCACTCAACTTAACACTTAGCACTTAACTTCCACGACCCCCATCACATCTCCGAGCGGTGATGTCCAAATCGAAAAAAAAACTCAAAATCAGGAAACAGTCTAAATAGGTACACGTAACGTCAAAATCGAAAATTCCAAATGGTCCTCGTGGGTAGAGCGCGCTGCGACAATACACGACCACTGGTGTCACCAACTCGTCGGGAGTTCATTAGGAAAACAAAAAAAAGGAGAATCTGAACAATCAGGAAACACGCCCTCCAGGCAAACGCAAAAAGTCGGGAATTCCAAAACCTACGAAAAAAATAAAAGCAATCAATCGACACGTATGATGTTCGACGTCATGTTCCCGAGCATATGACGGTCCCAAAAAAAAAATATCCCCACCGTCCACCGTGGCACAAGAGCACAAAAAGGGCAAGGCACGAACGACATCCACTCACTGAATTGGACACGTCAGATGTTAGACGGTCAGTATCCCGAGCATATGACGGTCCAAAAAAAAAAAAAAATATCCCCACCGTCACCGGGGCACAAGACCTTCAGTAAAGGCAAGGTAAAATATGACTGAAGCAAAACTAAACAAACTAGGCACGTCGGATGTTTGACAGCCATGTTCCCGAGCATTTGACGGTCCCAAAAATATCCCCACCGTCACCGGGGCACAAGAGCTCAATAAACTCGAACCACAACGTGACCAACAAATATTTCACCCAACCGACAACTCAGAGCCACCAAGATTAGGTGCCCTCCTCAAGACAGGTATCGGGATATCGTCTAAGATCTTTAACATGCCAGACACCCCTATCACTTCCATCCTTCCATTGCAACTGATAAGCACTATGGCCAACTCTCCTACGTACAGTACAGGGTCCGACAAATCGGGGTGCCAACTTAGAAGTAAAACTCTTCGAGGCGTCAGACAAGAGTTTGTTGCGAGTCAGAACAAGATCTCCCTCTCGAAAGGTTACAGGACGGCGGCGTAAATTATATCGCCTACGATTGCGCTCCTGAGCGCGAGCCAAGCGTTTCTGAATATCGGCGAACAACAACCGGTAGCCGACCTTCTTAGCGTCTACAATTTCGGAAGGAAGTTTAGGATCAGACTCCACCACGGAGCCATAGGCATCACCGGACGGGCGATATTCTCGGCCAAAATTTGCGAAGTATGGGCTACAACCAATAACTTCGTGACGACCAGTACGAACAGTACAGGTAACAGCGGCCAGATGTTTACTCCAGGTTTTGTGGTTATCTCTGACATAACAGGAGAGCATTGTCTTAACTATACCGTTACTACGTTCGGTAGGATCACAGTGCGGACTATAAACTGGGGTAAAGATGATGTTAACTTTATACTTCTTACATAGCGATGCAAAAGAGAACTGCGCATTTGGGTGCCATTATCGCAAATTAGCAGGCGAGGAACTCCGTAAACAAGAAAGACATGCTGTTTGCAAACAGCAAACAGCAGCGTTGCGCAAAGGAAAGGTCAGAACGTATTTAGAGAAATAGTCGGTTACTACCAAGATGTACTTATACCCGTTTGACGACGGCAATGGACCCACAAAGTCCAAACTTATCATCTCCCACGGCTCAGCAACAACCGGTCGGGTTCCCATGGTTCCAGAAGCCTGAAGGTCAGGTTTATGCTCCAGACAAACTGAGCAACGACCCACATGTCGATTGTGAGCTACATCGGCACGCATCTTAGGCCAAAAATAACGCTGTTTCAAGCGCCAATAAGTCTTAAAGACACCGGGATGTCCGGCAGAAATATCATCATGATGTCTTCAAAGTCAGGACAGGTGAGTACAAGGGCAGACGCCAACTTTTCTTTTATTTCCCGAAAAAGCTGACTCGCATTGGGGTGTCAATTCAACGAACTTTCTTTTTAATAAGATTCGAGAGCGGTACATTAAAGTCAACCAAATTAGGTATAAAGCGGCGGTTTTGGGTAAGGCCCAAAATGTGTACAGTGAGTAAGGTCGCCTGTCTCCATCAGCATGAGACAGAATAAAATCGAGCACTGCTGCCCTCCTTACGACCGCGTTATTATCAGAAGAGGACGACCCGCGGTCAACTGGTTCCTCGTCGAGAGTTTTCCGAAGAAGGAGGAGAAGCAAAACGTACAGATCGAGAGAATTCCCCAGGAGAGCAATCAGGACAGGTTCGAACAGTAAAATCCGCTTTTCCAGCGATGGCAAAGTAATAAGTGGACAATCCCTTCGACCATGTCAGACTTCCTGACAGTTCCAGCACACCACAGTGGTCGACGCCACATCAAGGGTTCCCGACGATTCACCTCGGAGAGAACTTCGCTTCTAGACGCGAAATGATATGGTACCAGCAGCGAGCAAAGTGCTAAACTAGAATTTCTCAACGTTGTGGATTTCCAGTCATGGAATTTATCACTAGATGGTTATTAAAACCTTCTGAGAAGCTTTAAAAAGTACTGGTGCGAGCAAATGGTGTTGGATGCACTTGGAAGCAACCAAGGCCTCATCAGAACCATCCTCCATTAAGCGGGAAACCAATGCAGGCACTAACCAAAGTATTCTACATTTTCCATTAGAACACGTTGATAAATTTCAATTGACAGCACTGTATAACATCAGATTCTTGTAGATATATTTGTACAAATATTTAACACTTTTGATTGAAGTGCAGATTTCTACCTTTATATGAGCATCATATTTTAAAAGTAAGTATGGATTGTATGGCACCACCCATCTGTTATCCACAGGTTTTCCATTCCGGTCGTATGTTATATTTGTATCTCTTCTTTTATATTTTGGATAGCCATTATCACAAACGACGGTTTCCTCTTGAAAGTCTTTTGTGAAATTCTTCTGACAATTACCATTCGACATACATGGAGAATTCGCATTCAGAGTACCGCACGGTCCGTGGATCATATGTGGCATTACACTATTATAAAGTCTGGGATATTCATTTGGGTCTGGGATTTCGGCGATGACCGCTTCATCAATCGGATTTGGTTTCCGTATTTTATGTTCATTTTGGAGAATTAAAACAAGATGAGCATGTGGAAGTCCTCGTTTTTGAAACTGTATAACATAAACATGAGCAACAACTTGTCCGAATGTATTTTTCACAAATATGTCATTTAACATTTCTTTCAATATCAAGTTAAACACAAGCGCTGTTAAGTCCGGACGATGCTCGGCTTTTTCTCATGGTTTAAGATTTTGAACTATATCAGGCCATTTCGGGTTACAGGTAAAGGTTATGAAAAGGTCTGGTTTACCATATTTCCGCACAATTGCCATGGCATCTTGGTAATTTTGCTGCATGTTCCGTGGACTTCCTTTATAGCTTGATGGCAAGATAATAACTCTTCCTGGAGGAACATTTCTCTGCTGCGCTTCTTGTTCTACATAATCCATTAAACCTTGATACCTTTCTGTTCTTAATTTTGGCTGATTCTGTCTTATCCAATTTAAGTTATTACTTTCTTGATTGACGTATGAACAGCAAACGTACTGCTGAAACAATTTTCCCGCACTGTGTAATGCACTAAACCCCGGTCTTACGGCAATTCGATAAGCGTAGTATTGAAGCATGGTCAAACGGTTACGCTGGGCTGTTGCACGTTCGTTTCTGTGGCTTATGTTGAGGCTGAAACCAAATTCGCCGTTCGGAAAAAGTAGTGGGTACGCCATTGGATCCATGCGTGGGCTAAGATTTGATATTGTTTGCAATGGTCCATTTTTTGCATGAACCGCAAAATCAATATGTTCTGGCGGTTCTCCATTTTCGCCGACAAATATTGTTGCAACACTGTCTCCTGTCGGCAAATTGTATCTTCTAGGATCGTTGTCTGTACGCGCAAAAACCATTCGAATATCTGGTAATTCACGATTTTCAGCTATAGCTTTGCGACGTTCTTCTCGTAATCTTTCTCCCATTGTGTAAAAAGCGCTTGCAAATGGGTTATTTTCACGAAGCATTTCATCTAGTCGAAGCATTGTCACTGGATTGCATCCTTGGTTAGCTGGGTGTTGGAATCTATGTTGCAGAGCTTCATTAGTATCAAGTGTGTAAAGTTGACAGAATCTGGGCGTGTTTCCAGGTTGCGGAATAATGGAACCAATTCTGCTGTATGATGTTCCATGCAGACAAAATGAATAAGGGCCAGTTGATGCAAATTCTCTTAAGCTAACTTTTTGGGAAGCAAACGCAAAGGCACTGTTATACTGGCGTATATTGTTTTGGAAATTCTTCGATTCTTCATCTGTTCCTGTGTAAAGTTCTCTGAGCAAAGCTGGTACTTCTTTCAATTGCATCTGCTCGCTCATTACAACTTTGCCTTTCTGGCAGCACTGGCTGAATCCATCTCGCCCTTTTTCACCCCTAAAATGCAGAGCATTGCAAAATTGACACGATTCGCTCATTTCGCCGACAGAAAACGCAAAAATTTCGTCTTCAACCGGAGCCCTTCTCGCTACAAATACTGATCGCATTGCGTAATTATTGTTATGAACGCGGCGTCGGTTTCTTTCAGTTCGGGTTGTCCGGGTAGCGTTTCGAGAACCCACTGGTCTGCCTCGTCGTCGTGTCTCCATTGTAAATTAAAATTTTAAAATTTTACACTGGACCTAACTCAAAATTGAAAAATCGGACGTGACCCGTTTTCAATTTTACCCAAAAATGGAGAATAACCATCCAAATTTGGGTTTTCAATATCCTTTTCAATTATAATTTTCTAAATTAACTTACTCGGTAGGTTCGGAAATTAAAATAAGCTTAAATCAAGCTCGTCAAAACACGTCTTTCCTCTTTGAAAGTCAAAGCTGAAATTGCAAAAGCATGGGCGGAAGTCAATTTTGAATTTTTGAGCGGTGGCGCCATCTACAGCGAAAACATGCCAAACACCCTCAATTTTTAAGTTTTTGTGTTTTTAGAGAAATTATAGTTTATTATAATTATTAAACGTTATTAAGTTTGACAATTACTTTTAAAATGAAACTTTTTCCAATTTGCAGTTTCCATCTTATATTTTCAAGCACGTTATATAAAATATAAATTGTTATAAAATTATTCAAATGCTCACTTTCTGATCAACTCAAGAAGTAGTACTCTTGAACCTTTTTTAATTCGCCTCAACTTTCACTTAAGGTAATTTTATTCAAATAACAAAATTTGAAATTTTTAACTATTGCAAATTCACAAATTATTTTATTCACAAAAATTCACTTCACCCTTTTAAATTGAAAACCTACATAAAACAACTGAAATGAAGTGTTTTTCCTCTCCTAGCAATGTTACCTTATGATTTATAAGTCACATGTTATAATTTAAATACAAATAAAGTTAATCAAATTTACACCTCTAAGGTTTTTAGGTTGTATCTGAGCCAGAAAAATATGAATAATATCATCATCTGTATGCTTGATTGAGCAGACAATAGTTACCAAACTATTGTCAACAATTTGTTTTTTTAAATGTATCTTGACTTTTTTTGGCATCTTCGTTTATTTCAGCAATATAATTTGACCAAAAAATCGATTTGTAAGATTGTTTAATGGGTCTGAATAAACAAATCGAGTTCCACTGAAAAAAATGGAATCGATTTTTAAAGTCTTCAAATACCCTGGTTTAATTAAAATTCACTTCACCCTTTTAAATTGAAAGCCTACATAAAACAACTGAAATTAAGTGTTTTTCCTCTTCTAGCAATGTTACCATATGATTTAGAGTCACATTTTAAATACAAATAAAGTTAATCAAATTTACAAATGTTTTTAATGAGTTATATGACGGGAATGGTGACTTGGAGAGAAGAAGAAATTAAATCCCATATCAGTAAAAATTTGTTGAGCGGTGGCGCCACCTAAAGTAGTACTAGACGCTTAACATTGCGATATAATATTTCGCAGTCTATCGAAGCTTGAAAGATCAAGGACTATATCCTTATCATGTACAGAAAGTACAGGCTCTGTCACCAACAGATCCTGCGAAAAAATTGCATTCTGTCAATGGATATTAACAAAACATGCAGAACAATAACTTTATCAATACCATTTTATTCACCGATGAAGCAGGATTTACAAGGGAGGGTATTTTCAATTCCCACAACACTCCTATATGGTCAACTAAAAATCCTCATGAAACAAAGGAAATGGGACATCAATTTGATGTGAATATATGGACCGGCATCGTGAATGGCCAACTAATAGGACCTTAGGAACTATCAAGAAGACTGACAGGAGATATATACCTGGATTTTCTACAGAACAATTTGGATGATTTATCAGATGATGTGCCACTCCATATTTTGCGCAATTTGTGGCTGCAGCATGATGGTGCTCCACCGCACAGCTCAAGAGTGCACGATACTATTTAAATGAAAAATTTGGTAGCAAATGGATAGAGCGTTATGGGCCTGATGCATGGCCTCGCAGATCCCCAGTTTTAAACCCATGTGATTTTTTCCTGTGGGGTACATGAAGCAATTAGTTTATTCAAATAGGTACCATCGATGAATTGAAACATGTTGAAGATGCAGCAAACCGGATCAGGATAATTTACTCCTGAGAAGAGCACAAGCTTGCCTCAATTCTGATGGTGGACATTTGCTCTGAATGAAATGAATTCCTATTCAGGCAATATCAATAGCTAACAACAATTTGCAAACTATCATCAATTCTTGGAGTTCACATGAATAAGTTTTACAAAGGAAAAGAATAGTGAGTAACACAATTTATTTTCTAAATGACACCAATTAACTTACATTAACTTCCAGTTGTCAGATATTGATTTCAAGAAAGACAGAATCTAAGGTTGATCTTGAAGCATTTTGCTCTCCTCAAGAGGAATTTCTGGACATTCTCAATTAAATGTTCCTAGATTTGGTTTGCTGCATCTTCCACTTGTCTCACTGCCTCCACGTTACTACCAAAAACGTTCTGTAGAACATCCAGGTATATATCTCCTGTCAGTCTTCTTGATAGTAGTTAGCAATTTACAACGTCGGTCCATATATTCACACCAAAATTGATGATGACCCATTTCCTTGTTGCATGAGGATTTTTATTATCGATATATGAGTGTTGTGGGAATTGAAAATCCCCTCTCTTGTGAATTCAGCATGATCGGTGAATAAAATAGCACTATCCGAAGCCACTCTGTTAGCATAAAATGTTGATGTTTCCTTTCATGATAAGGATATAATCCTTGATCTTTCAAACTGGGATATACTGTACATTGCGAATTATTATATCGCAATGATAACCATCTAGTATTACTCTTAAGATATTCTCTAATTTCATCAATGACAGTATTATCCATTCTCCTGCTTCTCACCAGTCCAATATCCATCCTTATTTGTTTTAATTATGTAAACAAAAACATTAATATACAATAATGGTTATTCATTGATTATGTTAAAGTTTGATACTTTACCATTGAATATTAAGTTATTACCGAACCCCAGGAGAGAAAAAATTAATAATTGCAAATTTTGTTTAAATGAAAGATAGTATCTGTAACCATTATTGATACTCAGTTATAATTGTTCTCAGAATAACTAGAGTGAATTATTACCACATTAAAATGTTATTATAAGGTCTCTTTGGTGGGTAGTTCCCAATAAAATAGTTTTCTGTGGTTCCGTGTTATTTTGATTCTGTTTGAAATTTTCAACACTTATTTGTAGCTTTCTTCAAAAAAAAAATGTGGAAAATATTGCAAGGATAACTTCGATAATTTGAAATTAATCAATTCATTATGAAATGATTATGGTCAGAAAATGCATTCTAATCTTTCTTGTTTATGAGCCTATAAGCTTCCAGTTTCAATATTGATGGAATTTTAAGTATACATGGATCATAACAAACATTCAGAAACATTATAATAAAGTCAAATTCTATAATCTCCTTAGTATGTGAACCAGGTTGAATCGGTGTATGAAATAAATATGTTAAAAAACTTCTATGAACTCACAAAACAAATTTAGGAGACTGGGTTCGAAGTTTTTTAAACTCATATGAACTTAATTTGAAGCATTCCTATGTTAGAATAGATATAATTTGATTAACTCTGAAAGTCTGAAGGTATAAAGAACCAGCTCTCCATAAAGAGAAGTCTTCAATTTAACAGGACCTGACAGAAAATACATTACCTATTTCACGGGTGGGATCTTAGCCACAACCACAAAACCGATAAAGGTCGCACACACGATCCGACTTATATATGTCAGGATGCGAATATGTAATAAATCGATTCGAAATGTTACTTGGATTAGGATTAATCACTGGGAAACTAATATGGAATATGCTTTCAATATACTAGAAAGCTTATCAAATGAATTAAAGTGAGGAAATTTGGAAATTCATATATCTCGAAATACAAGGGCAGAATGTTGAAAATCGAAATATTCGAAATTTTCATTGAATTGTCAAAGATATAACGAGCTCAAATTATATTTTCATTAGTGAGACAACCTTAAAGACGAAGTAAGAAAAAAAAGCACATCCGTCAGTCACGTGCTACGGAGGGTGCCAAATAGTTTAATGAATATTCAAAAAGATCAAAATTTTCAAGAGGTGAGAATTTTTTGAGAACACTCTTGTTTTTTGGGAATTATGCGTTTAAATTTCACGAAACAAAGTTATCCTTAAAATACCACGAGCATTTCGGGATCACTTTGTTGAGTGAAATTTGTATAATTTTCAAAAAACGACAGTGTTCTCAAAAAAAATTCGAATCTCGTGTGGTATTTGGCAAGATCATTCAACAATATAAATCAAACGAAATAAAAAATAGTTTTTTATTCAAAAATAACCAGATAGAAGCATAACAACAAATTATTCATCTTTATTCTCAAAATAATAATTATTGATAGTACAATTATTATACACATTACGAGCTTTATTTTCGAATGATGAAGTAGATACTGATGTTGTTTCTTGAAGGACACTTTTTTCATTCCTTATGGCTGTGATTATTTTTTTGTGATGTTGTTGGTCCAGTTGGAGATACGGTTTCACTGACGCTGCAGAAGAATGGCCTGTTATCTTTATCAGCTGTTCCTCGCCAATCCCTGCTTTGGCTAATTGGCTGACAGCAGTAGCTCGATGCGAGTGGTTGGTTATCTTCGACTTGGTTGTGTTGATACCAATGAGTTCTGCCGATTTTTTTGTCCATTTAGCTATCGTATTGGGACCGACTGGGGAGTTTTTGAACCATGAACCATATTTCCAATTCTTATGTGGAGTAACGAATAGTCTTTCAGTGGTTATGTTTGCAGTTCTTTTGGATACAAGTAGCTTATATCTCCTCACCGGGCAAATATCTTCTTCAATATTGGGAGTCAGCCATTTCGTTTTCGCACATTTTTTGGGTCCACCTTGTCTTGTTTTAGAAAATATCGGATTGTAGGCAATTCGGCCCGTGGGATTAACATCGTTTTCAATTTCAATAAAATGCAGCAATAAAATAAAATTTTCTGTTCAAACCGTCTGGATTATCTTCTTTACATAAGTTGACCATCTTTTTGTGTTGCTCCAAAGACAGCGCCTTGGCACTAACTTTTCTTTTCTCAGGGATCACTTGCAAAATACGCCTCTTGGCGTTTCGTGCATCCCGCCCCGTTTTAAAAGCCACGTCTGTGAATGGATCGAACCTAACGCCCCATTCGGAATATAATTTTTCCTGCAGCTGTTTGGCAGTATTATTCCAGAAGGTTTTTACGACACTTTCCTTGTAGTGTGATCCATATCTTTTCTTCATATTGAAAGCCCAGTCTAGTATAATATTATTGAGCTCTGACAAACTTGTTTTTTTATTTACAAGGCATTCCCGGGCAGCACAGAATTCTTCAAATTGTTTCCAAATGTAGGACCTTGACTTCACTGTATTAAGCGGCACACTTTTCTTCACACTTTCCTCAATTGAAGTAATTTTACAATTCCAAAAACGTTTCATTTTTATCTACTTTATGGTAAAATACGAAAATAAACTGACAGAACTGCCAAATGTGCTGTTGAAGTTATCGCTAACAACTGCTTGTTTATCCTAACCATGTCGACCGCTACTTCCACCAAAGCTATCCGGACGTATTAATATTCCTATGCAAATTAGGCATTTGATAAAAACAAATTTCTAAAAGTGGAAACACTGTGAGGTTGAGTGTTTTCAGATACAGTTTGTTTCTATTGGTCCGTTTTCAAAAATTGAGCGATTTCATTGCACGATGTAGTATAGTGTTGAATGATCGATGAAATCGGTTTTGTCAGGCAGAAAAAGTGAATGGATTATATTTCTATTGTTGATACGAGGTCACAGACAAAATTAGAAAAAATGGACATCCGTCAGTGACGTGCTACAGGGGTAGCAAGTGGTGTTATGAATATTCAAAAAGTTCAAAATTTTCGATGAATTCGGTTTTGTCAGGCAATAAAAAAAATTGAATTATGTTTCTATTGTTCATACCAGCTCACAGACGAAATAAGAAAAAATGGAGATCCGTCAGTGACGTACTACAGGGGTCGAAAGTACTGTTATGAATATTCGAAGAGATCGAAATTTTCGATGAAATCGGTTTTGTCAGGCAGAAGGAAAACTTTGAAATAGCGCGAATTTAGGCGTTAGTGTTTACACGTATATAACTGTTGAAAGCAATATCCAAACTAATCAGGCATAGCGTCGTTTTGTAGGTAATGTCAAGCTATCAAATGATGTATATTATTGCCAGTTACGAGCTTTGTAGCGCTTTGTACATAGCCGCGAAATTCGAAAGACAAAAAGGCGGAAGGGAGATATTTTGCAACATTATATATGTATATATATATTACTTCAAAACAAAAAATACGACCCAGAAAATGAAAATTGAAAACAAAATTACTATAGTGCTTATTGAGTTTAAAATTAATGAAATAGACATGCCCAATTGTATTTTACAAGAAAAGATTTTTCCATATAATGTTACACCACTTTCAATTGTCATTATATAACTTCAATATCGGTAATTTTACGAGAGATTTTAATTTGCGTAAATGTATTAATGTTTTGTATCTGTTCATTTCAGACACCCTGAAGAAGCAATAAAGTATTGCGAAAGCTTGGTTTACTTAAAAAAAAGTACCACCTTTTTTTCCTATCACAAGTGTAAGCCTTCGTGTCTCATCACAAAAACGATTTCTGGATGAAATTATATGGTATTCATCAAAATGTGTTTTGTGCATTGTAGGTCAAATGCTTATTTTTAATAATTTATGTTTCCATTGATGACACTTCATGAGTCTGAAGTTGTTTAAGGGCTAAATTGTGTTCGTATAAATGCATGTTTATATCGTATCACTTATAGAACAAACGCGTTGAGACTGCTTTGCAGCCTTTTCAGATTTTTCACTTATATGCTCCATCACACTAAAGCGAACAATGCATCACATCAGTAGTCTCGAACGTCAGAGAGCGAAAACGGTAGAAATACTTTGAGCAAATCTGTAGATTCTAACTGAAAAATGGTAAACGAGGAAAACCATATTCTTAAATAAACTTCATTCATTACTGGTTCAAATGGTGGGAATTGAATAGATGTGAAATAAAACGAAAATTCGAACTAGACTAGAATGATTTATTGCACAAAATTTTCTGTACTCTTTTTTTCACAACATCATATCACTGATTAAAATGGATATTACACCATAATAAAAGAAGATTGATAAGCTATTTTGAAATATTGTAAACAAACGAATATTTTCACAAAAACGTTAGACCAAACTGCCGTTCCCAATTGGGAATTTTTAAGCCAGATGTTCTTGTGCATATTTTTTATGACCCATCAGTTTTAGCACTCTTCGGAATTTCCGTCGGCAAATTTGTTGATTATTTGGAAAGTTTGTGAAAAGTTCAATTGGGCCCTAAGCTCATGGAGATATTTAAATACACAAAACCAGGGTTCAATAACTACCTCATCAGTGGCACTCGGTGGGTAACCGGTAGTTGTAAAATTCGAAAGTTATGGCAATCCTTGAAACACAGCCCTCATTTTTGCGCGCTTGCTTCTAGGGAAACAGAGAGCTATCGTTTTACCCAAATATCTCAATCGATTGGGTTCGACTTTACTCTCTATCTTCCGAAGGAGATGACCTAGAGTCCTAGAGTTTTCATAATTTCAAAATAGGTTGATTGTCCAAATATTTCGGTCAAGTTCGTTATTGGGCCAAATCCATCGAATAGTTTAGCACTTGAAAGTTGATTTTCGCAATAATTCTAAAATATTCATCCGATCAATTCGTACCTTGGACGATTTTGAAATAAAAGGGTTGGCCAAATTTCGAAGGAATCGACACGGTGAAAATTCTTAAAACATTCCCAAAAACATTTTTGCAATACTCGATATCCTATCAGATATTCCTTCGAAATCAACAAGAATTCGTACATAAATCGAGATTACCGATAATTTGTATGCCCCAGAATTTTACCGTCGTAGCTGAGTTTTTGAATAAAACAAATCAGTTCTAGTGTGAGATTCAAACCCGGGAGGGTGGAAAACATTAATATTAGGTAGTAATGAAAATGTCAAAAATGAATCTACAACAATAAACAATTCGAAGTGACATTTTCCAACTACATTGGAATGCGAAAAGCACTAACGTATTGTCACTCTAATCCCAATCAGAATATCTAAAGCATTAAAAAGCATTGGCGTGTTAAGATTTTTTTACTAATAAGCAATAATGCATTATTTTGGTGCTCCAGAAAAACTGAAAACTTCATATTTCTTGGGCACTGAAAGCACTTCTAGAGAAGTAAAATTCATTTGCCAGGACATTTTGACATTTTCAAGCAAAAGCAAAAAGCTCACCCAAATTATCTTCTGAGAAACCATACTTCTGGGTAATATTCCACTGGACTAATAAATAATATTGAACAAGCACTCAAGGAAAAGATCATAATTGAATGCAATTTGAACACTCTGTGATAAAGAAAATTTCATCCTAAAATGTTTTGCAATCAATTTTGTTCAGTACCAAAGAATACCGAATGCTGAAAATAAAGTTTCAATATTTTAGTCTGTGATTAAAGACCTCAAAATAAGTAAGACATTTCAGAAAGTAGTTTTGAAGATTAAGCGATATTCTGTAGTCTAATTAACTACTAGCGTAACCAAATACAAAATTCAATTTGATTTAATTTGCCAGATGTCCTATCAACATACAATTCAAATATTCCTCAATCAGTTCACTGGAAGAAATCTCAGCTGGTCACAGACAACATATCCCTTGTTTATTATGAGAGGACCTAGAGTTTTCATTTTTTCAGAATAGGTCGAGCGTCCAGATATCTCGGTCAAGTTCGTTATTGGGCCAAATCCATCGAATAGTTTAGCAGTTAATAACATTAATTTCTTGAATATTCATCCTATCAATTCGTAACATAGAGAATGTCTAGATAGCGTTAAAGGAAGGAGTGTGCTGAATTTTGAGAAAATCGTCACGAGAGAAAATTTTTAAAAATTCCCAAAATGTTTTTTTTTTTTCAATACACGATATCTCATAAGTTATTCGTCAGATCACAACAATTTAGGGCATTTATGCAGGGTATAGGTACCTAAAATATTTTAAAATTTCATCATCATAGCGTACAATCTCCAGAAGATATAAGAGTTTTTCTGAAAATGAAGTCACAGATTATATTTCTATCTATGAATTCACATCACATCAACTATAAATCTCTATGAGGGTGGTTTTTAATTTTATGACAAGTTGTCATAATGAGTGAATATTGAGCCGAAAATGAAACTAATTCTGTGGGTTCATTTTTGATGACAAACATGTCTAAAATACTGGTGTGTGCAGTTGTCATATTTTGAATGGAAATGTCATTATGAATTTTGCGACAAGAGGACTATTTTTTTCCTAAATGTCTGTAATTTCTGAATATCGAGCTGAAAATGATCGGTTGGATTTGACTCGTGATGAAGAAACGGTGGTCCAATTTGAAAATGTTTGGCTGAATATTCTCTATCTTCCGAAAGAGATGAGATAGAGATTCCATATTAATAGAATTAGTTTATTATCCAAATATAAGTCAATTTAGTTATTGGGCCAGATCTGTCCGATAGCTCAGCAATTATGAATCTGAAAATCGGTTATAATTGATGACACTCAACTACAACAACTTATATATGGTATAGAAATGTGGAAAGAATGCCAGATCGAAGAATTTGCTGAACTGTAAGTTCACTCAACTTCCATTTAAGATATATGTTTATTGATTCTTTCACACTCATTGTGCTGGCTGATTTTGAATCGCACTCTTTTTAAGTCTGATAAAAGACTTTAGAACAAGCGCGTAAAAGCTCCTGATTTCACGTCAGTGCTTTCCACATTTTTTCAGTAATGTGTTCTCGCTTATAAAATAATTGGTCCTCGATTATTAATTCAACTTTATGCATTGATTAGGAACAGCCATTCAGATTCAGATCGACGAATAAGATTAACTAGTACCAGAATGTAAATTGAATGCATGCGTTTCACAAAACAAATAAAATGGCTTTTGAGTCTCGAAATCATAATTTTAGATATGTCGATGAAGGTAAAGAGTTCTCATTTCAATCAAACAACATTACATAAAATAGTTCCCACTAAAGTGCTTAGTGCTTAGTGCTCGAAATATTCAATTACTTTTGCAAAAGTGCTCGGTAATCCGGAGCCTTCTGTCGAAAGCGGTGCTTAGAACTCGAGACTCGAAGCCTTTTTTTTCGAGTGCTTAAGGCTTAGTGCTCGAAGCACTTTTTTTCGGTGCTTAGCACAGCTCTGTATCAGCATACAGTAGTTCACGTGTAAAATGAAATTGAAAAACAAAATTTTTTTGTTTCAACCGTCCCCATGCCAGGGTCGATTGAAACGGTGCCTCGAGTCAATTGAAACACATACAAATTATGGAAAATATAAAAAATTTTATATATTTTATTAATCTTCTAATAGTACATTCGGCAAAGTTAAATATAAAAACTAAATGAAATGAAAAAAAAATAGATTAGTTGGAGAAACAATAATCCTAATAGTTGAATATAAAAGCTGAATAAAATATAATAAAAGATTTAACAGATTGAAAAAAAACAAGTAAATCCATGAAAATAAATCTTTGGAAAAATATTACAAGTAACGTTTTCAATCCGAATATTCCGAATCACAGTTATGGCAGACATAACTACTAGAAGCTTCTGTGCACTCTTCATGAGCCCACATTTTGCATTGTATGCATTGTATCCATCTTTCTCTTGGTCGGCTTTCTGAATAAGCCGACATGCATCTAAGACAGAAGTATTCTTCTTCTGATGAGGATGTATTAGGTTGCATTTAGTTTTGTTTTGTTTTTAGCATGTTTGTTAGTTTTTTCCCAAGTATTCTTTTCTTCACATTCCTGATTTCACATCCTCATAGGCGTGTTTATAACTTGTTAAAGCGACTTAACCTCTAGAAGTTTTTCTTTTACGTGTCCTGGGCATCTAAAAACATAAAATTGAATGAATAAACTGTTTCAACTGTCCCCACAAAAATGTTTCAATTGTCCCTAACCCACTCTAGGTACAAAACGGCCCACAGAGAGAATGAAAATGAATTTGAGTGAAAACTGATTATCACTATATATTACACAACTTTCAATTGAAACGATATAAAACTCTCAATACTATATCTTGAATCAAATACATAATAATAGCATAAATGCACGAATAAAAATACTTACCTTTGCATCGAAAACCTCAATAGGACCACTTATGCACTAACGGAGTTCGCATCGACGAATGAAACAATGTGAGTTGTGTTCATACTTGTCGAACGCTTCTTTCTTTCTTTGCACCCCACTCCCCATGACGTATGGTTCGCGAGATATTCGCTTTGTTTCAACCGTCCACCGTTTCAATCGTACCCAGTCTCCCCTATTTATAGTTGATAGGGCTCTTATCTCAGACTACAGTAGTAAAAATGGGATTTTATGAAGATATTAGTGACAGATATGGACCAGAAACAACAAGACAATTGGAGATATGGAGTAATATAAACCACAAATTGGCATCAGCACGAAACAGGAGGATATTCTTGCTTGAATGCAAGAGACGAGAAGTAAAACATATTATAGGTAATTTGAAGAACATAATGGGATTATTTGAATTCAGTAATGGTAAACTAAACAGAAGATTAAAGGAATTCAATGAAAGAATAATTAGAAACATACTGAATTTGGAAATAAGTCAGGTAAATTATAAGATAACCAAACTAGAAGTCAAGATAGAAAACATCCTATTTGATTTAGAACACCTACCGAATAGAATAATTATGGAATATAGTCGTAGAATGCACAAAACCTATAATAAAAATTTTCATAATATTAAAACAACAAATTTGAAATCAAATCAAATCAAATCAAATCAAATTTATTCAAGCATCTGTACATTCATTCTTTCCTAAATAGAAATCTAAGCGAAAATTAAAACTCCAATGCTATGGCAAAACACACCTAGGCATTACTGCCTGTGTTGTGCCGTTTCGCCAACACACGAGAGCCTTTTTGTTCTGTACAATTGATTTTCCTAGACAGTAGAACAGTGTCGAGAAAGAATACAACAAAAAAATGAAACAAAATTCATACCCATTATATTTTAAGGGCATGCAGGTTGAGCTTGGTCAGGCCAACTATACAATATTAAGGTAAGTTCTCCTCACCCCTCTCTTATTCTACATCTCATTAATATATGTCGAAAGATAATTGATTCTCCAAAATGTGGTTTTTGATAGCCAATTTAAACCTCTTCATACTCATTTTTTGTTTTAGGTGACATGGCAGAAGATTATACAACTTTGGACCGTAATAAAAGACAGATCTCTGAGTATGACTCTTTCTGAACAATGGTAGTCTAACACCGAAATTTTCCGCAAACCTAGTAGTCTTTACCAAGGGGTAGAATTATGGACATCGACATTCCCAAACACCCATATGAGGCACTGATAACTGTACAAGGACCTAATGCTAAAAATCTCTAGATTCTGCATACAGTTCCCTAGTTGGAAATAGTCTGTCCTTTCTTAATATAATTTTCAACAGTGTATTCTGGGATGTCTGCAAATTCACTAAATTACAATTATAGGTGCCACCCCACGCCGTGATACAGTATCGTAGCACGGGTTCAATAACGACTTATAGATATTTTTAAGATTTTCAAGCGAAAGTATAGGTCTCAAATTGTAAAATTTACGTATTAGAACTCTGAATCTCTTTACATATTCCACTTGTTTGTCCCATCTCATATGTTGATCAACCATGATACCCAGATACTTTGTACTGGTAACTCTGTTAATAGCCCGACAATCACACCCAGGAATGATGCAATGAGGGCGATGTAACTTCAATTTTGCATTTTGAGGTTGGTCACTGGCATAGAGGGAGAAAGTTACAAACTTAGTCTTCTCAACGTTAAGACTCAGGAGGTTGCTATTTAGCCAGATTGCAACACCTCGAAGACCGTCTTCAGCAGCTCGATAAACACAGGGCCAGCTATCACCTTTAAATATTAGTACTGTGTCGTCAGCATAGCAAATAATTTTTGCTTGTAGGTTTCTTATTCGAACCATATCATTAATGTATATCAGAAACAGAATAGGCCCCAGCACCGTTCCCTGTGGTATACCAGCATTCACAACGTATTTATCGCTCAATTCCCACCAATCTTCACCGTTTGTGTCCTATGCAGTAAATAACTCACGCATCAAATTCTGGGCGGGACCACGAATTCCGTATTTGTACAATTTCGTTAAGAGTATTTCATGCGACACAGTGTCGAACGCCTTAGCCAGATCAATGAAAACCGCCAAACACCTCGAAGACTCATCCAGCGCGGAAACCGTTTCTTTGATGAAATCTATCACTGCATCTTCCGTGCTCGAACCACTGACAAATCCGAACTGTTGCTTGGCTATTATACTGAATCTATCAAGAAATGAGATCAACCTTATTTTCACGGACTGTTCGAAGATTTTCGCGAAACAGTTTATAACTGAGATAGGTCGATAGTTATTTATATCATCTTTGTTTCCCCTTTAAAAATCGGTGTGACTCTTGAATCCTTCCACTGATGCGGGACAATTCCTTTACATAACACAAGTTATACTCCATTCAAAGTTTATTTGTATCGCGGGTGGTCATGATTTAAGTTTCTTGGGTTGGCATCAGTGTTTCTTCGGATTTCGACGTTGCCGATGTCAAGCAGTTAAGCCAATTTTCACTTGTCATCTGTCACATTTGATTTTGAAGAGAATCAAAATATTTCAGAATTTTTTTTAAACGCCTAAAGTAATAACTAAAGAACAAAGACTTAGCATCAAAAAATGCTATCTTGCACTCAAATCTGCGCATAGTGGTCAGGAAGTTATGGACTCAACGATACAGCAAAGTGTATCAAACATTTTCAACGTAAGTGAGATGTAAATATTATGTTTAATCCTAATCGAAATTTCATTACAGGTTCATATTAATTCAATCAGAGGAATTCTTACTGAAGACGACGATAAAGAGTTTCCTTCTATTTGGTAGGCCCAAAAAAACACAAGAAGTAGACGATTTCATTTTTAGAAAAGACCTGCAACGACAAATTTGGAATTACAATTTGAAAAATGAACACTTTTCTATCGACACACTACTGACTTACGCTAAGGAACATTTGGAATGTAAGGGAGAACGCACTTCATTATTCAATATTATTAAATCAATGGGTTATAAATATAAAAAGGTAAATGGACGCAAAATTTTATGTGAACAAAAACATGTCGTTGAAGCCAAAATTACTTCCCTGAAAAAAATTTTTGCAATTTAAGTCGATGGATGAAAATATAAGATTCGTGTTTCTTGATGAAACTTGGATTTACCAAAATGGTTCATCTGTTCGTCGATGGACACACGAATCTGATATGAGAGGAAATCCATCAAAAATTAAATCTGAAGGTAAAAGATTCACTGTTTTGCATGCAGGAAGTAATTTTGGATTTTTGGAGGGTTGTGATTTCATTTTAGATTCGAAGAATAATGACCGTGACTATCACAAGACTATGATCAGTGAAATTTTTCAAAATTGGGTTATTAATCAACTAATTCCAGCTTTATCAAAGCTTGCTGGTAAATTTGTGATCATAATGGACAATGCATCATATCATTCAGTGCAGTTGGATAAGCCACCAACTAGTTCAAGCAAGAAAATTGATATGCAGAATTGGTTGGTGAATAACAAAATTGATTTCGATCGGAATTTAAATAAAAAACAACTTTGGAATTCAATATTACCATTTAGAACTGACCGACAGAGACGATACGTTATTGATGAACTTTTGAAAGAGCATGGACATGAAGTTCTTAGATTACCCCCATACCATTGCCAATATAATCCTATTGAAATGGCATGGGCGTTTTGTAA
Organism: Micraspis discolor; assembly: GCA_030674115.1. Lineage (NCBI taxonomy): Eukaryota > Metazoa > Arthropoda > Insecta > Coleoptera > Coccinellidae > Micraspis > Micraspis discolor. The sequence continues at coordinate 27,084 of JARTUT010001891.1, forward strand.
AAACTTCTACAACAAGAACATAAATTCTCATCCTTACACAAGGGAAAGAGTGTTCAATTTATGGACTCTGGCTCTTTCAAAATGTACACCTGAAATGTGGCAAAATTTTTATTTACATTGCGAACGACTTATTGAAGACGACTGGACGAAACATATGGGTAACCTACCTATAGATAATATTCCTCCATTTATTATTTCATTGGAGGAAACTGATTCAGAATTATCTGATGATGAGTCTGATTCGTTCACTGAAGTAATGGACGTGGAATAATGTCGAGAAGAACTCAAGTTGTCACTTCATTTAAGGATATAATTTGAAATGTATGTAAGTAAATTATTGTTACATGCTAATATACAGTTATTATTAGGAGGATATGCTACTCATTTTCATTTAGTAAAAGGAGTACAATCTGTTGGCATTAAAAGAAGATTTTTCTCCTACAGGTGAATAAGTTTGTTAAGAATCATCAATCGGATAGCTCAACCTGGACTAATAGGCCCTTCCCCCATACCGAGCTTCTTCACTAGTGCACCAATATGACACAGAGAGCTCACCAAAGGCCAAACTACAAGCACTACCAATTTATGAACATCTAATATCATTGGAATAACTTTTTTTTATACAATAAATACAATTAATAAATTATAAATGTAAAATTGGTAGGAAGACTTCGGTCGATAGCCATTTGATGATTTTTTATTATCAATAAAGTTAATTTCTCTCTTCTCTTTCTTTCACAAAGATTTTTTTCACTTTTCGAAAAATACTTATTGTGTAATTTGTAAAACCCTAATAATAATTTGACAAATTTCAATCATATGATATTTCATTTAAGTTTTAAAATATCTATTTTGATTTCAATAATGATTGGAAGTTATTTGATAATAGTAAAAGTCTACACATTGAATATTAATAATTGAATTATATCTAATTTGATTATGGTAGATCGTTATTCTTCATCGTTTTCAGATCATTGATGTTCTATCCTTATTTGTATAATTCAAGTTTATTGAAATTTATTTGTTAGAGAAATAAAAAGCATTTTCAATATTTTTTTATTATATGTGAATAAGTTATTGTATAATTTTTCGTAATTGTGCTTTATGCTTCCACTTCAGTCAAGGATGATCAATTCACAATCTCTACTGAATTGTTGACTAACTCAGTGATCAAGGGTTGAGTAAATGAAATTTATTCATCTCTCAGTTCTTATTTGAAAAAAAAAGGCAAACGAAGAAATGAACACATACATCACTTTCCATAGCGTTCAGTATTGTGAATGCTCCTGAATGTGTTTATGACATATTCTTCAAAATATTCTGTTGTATACATAACATACCTGTAAGAGATATTATTCGGATTGAGAGAACTTTAGAAGTAATCAACATTTATTCGATTCTTTATGTTAAAAGCTATTATTTCAATTTTGAATATTGAGGATGTGATTAGAGCTGAGTATATCCCAGACCAACAAAACTATGTAACAATCACGATAAAAATATATATTGAATGGAAGAATTAACTCTTTTCGTCAGTGACTCAAAATGAAACCTTCATTTCACATAATCACCAAGAGATTTGCAGAGAATACCTACTGAACGAAGCATGTATAGCTCTCATCGAGAAGATCACAATGAAGGTATTTTTATGAGAAAAAATAAGAGATTTGAAAAACTAAATGTGCCTACCATCACTTTTATGCATTGATCAACTAGAACATGTTCAGAATACAAGCTTGTATTGAATCTTATTTTGTTGATAATTAAATCGAAGTGTTTCATAGAAGTGAGATGCTCTGTTCCAAGTCTGCATTCAAGAATATATACCATTCCCTTATTAGCTACATCTTCAGATTCAACATTACTTCTTTGTGATACCTTCCTTAATTCTTTTGAAATGTTGAACCAGCTTCCAAACGATTAAAGCAATGCCCTTTCGAATATCAAACAAATTCCAATCGGAAGTTCATGTATCATGATGAACAGATTAATGTTCAAACTTCTTCAGATTCCCGAAAATCACTTAAAATATATTCATCCCTGATGAACGGTAACTTAAATATTATAATTAATATTTTTGAGGTTATCATACAACATCCCAATCAAAATAAGAGCAGCTCCTTTAGAAATTTCTGCCATAATAATTTCAAACCTTTTCGAAACTCTTCCAAGGTTCAGAAGTAAATTGGCATGCTTTGAGTGAATCCAAGTTTACTAGGACCTTTATGTGATATAGACAACAGTGCGTAATAATCTGACAGGAAAATAGCGAACCCAACCTAACGAAAGATTTTTTTAATATACAGAGTGAAATGTGTCAAACTTCCATGGCCAACAACAAGCGAGTTACAAATAAACTTTGAATAGAGTATAACCTAATAATCAAAGAATAGTGTCATTTGATGTTGTGAATCTGTTTGGAAACCTAGACAAAAACAACATCATTAGAATTTTGGAAAAAAAAAAATTTAGAAAGCACTGACGTGAGGTCAGATTGCTTTGGCGCTCTTGTTGAGCTACTTGCAAGTAAATATTCAAACCTTAACAAATCTATAAGCTCTCTGATCGGATGAACAATTCTCTTTTTCCGTACTATGGGACAATGTGATGTAAATATGAAAGCTTAATGAATAAACAAACCTTTCTCTCAATTTGAAAATAACTACTCATAATTTTCACCAAATTTTGTTCTATGCTTCTCCTAAAAACTTACGTCATTGCTTTTCTGAGTTTTGACAACGCCATCAAATTCTTTCTCTATAATAAATAATTTTTTGATTAATATTACGTCTGTGCATTTCTGAATTTTGACAACGTCATCGACATCGAATTCTACCTCTATGAATTGTATGAAAATTTTGATTGATATTACGCCAACTGACACTGATATCTAGGTCCGCAAGTTGTCAAACGAATATCGATCTGTGATGGCAAATCTTTCAATGACAAAGCTCGGACTTCATGACATTTCTATTTTTCTCTTGAGTAAATAAAAAAATCATATCTCCAGAACTATTAGCTTGTCGAAGTCGAGAGTGGTATTTTGTATACGTCTGATAAAACTGCACCATAAAAAAATTTTTATTTGAACAGTGTCATTTGAAAGAAAATTTTTTTCTTTTACTCCGAACCTATTGACGGACAGACGGACAGAATCGATTTTGACCACGGATTATTCATCAGTAGGTCCAAACAAAACGATTGATACCACTTTTGCCCAAAAATTCGAAAGTCACAGACATTTGGGCAAATTGATAAGCACTCTGTTCAGGTGAACAAGAGCGCCAAAAAGGGAAACAATTCCATCCAAGAATGGATAATGGTCTGTTCTTGGAAATAATTCAATATATCCTAGAAAATAATTGTTGCACTTTTCGAGGAAAATTTTATCGACAGATATTTGGCTATGCTATGGGGTCCAAATTGAGTCCGATTTTGTCCTTATATGTTATGGATGATCTACTGGATGAGTGCAAAAAAAGATTGGATTTCAAAGTACCATTCTTGAAAAAATTTGTGGATGACATCATTGCAGCGATACCTTAAGATCAAATTGAACAAACTCTTGGATGCTTCAACGCATATAATAAAGATTTGCAGTTCACAATCGAGAAGGAAGACAGTGATCAGGGAGTTCCATTCTTAGATACCAAGGTACACAGAAATGAGAATATTGTAAAATTAAATTGGTACAGAAAAACCACCTCACCGAATAAATTTATAAATTACCTATCAAATCATAATATAAATATCGAAATAAATTTCATAAAAGATATGACAGAGAAAATGAACAAAATAAACCATGAAAGCTACAGACATGATGGACTCAAGAAATTATTCGATATTTTAAGACAGAATGTGGCACGACAAGGGCCTTTGAAAAGTAAAAGAAAACGACAGAAAATTATCAACGAAATTCTGAAATAATATAAAAAATGACTCGAAAGAAAATACGAATGCTGGAGTATCGACTTCTGCCTACCTGGTTTCATAGTACGGCTGAATAAACTTGTCCAGGCACTCACGAGCGAGAATAGTCACTTTTTCACTAGAGTTCGAATGTGTAGATTTAACGAGAAAGTTATTCATTTCCAAGAAAAGTGTTCTTGTACTTCACCGGATGAACGCCGCTTCAGTACTCTCGTTCGACATAGGTCATATGCTCCAACATATGTTACGCGGAAAATAAAATGAACATATACAGAGTGTATCATTATTGAATCGAGCAAGCAACTCGGAATAGAAATGAATGAATTCAACAAAATTTAATTTAACTAATAAGTTGCAGTAACATAACCGCCCACCTAAAATAGAATATTTTATGAAACAATGCAAATACAAAATTGAAAAGATATCGAACATAAAGCAAAATAATATATATATACATCAACATACGTCACAATTATTGAAGAGGTAATGGACATAATTTAACCACTGATCTCTGCAGTACATCTTGAGTAGTCCGAACAGTAGCTACTCTAGCTATTTTATCAGCGCCAGGATGCAATTTCTCAATGCGCCCAAGTCGCCAACGTAATGGAGGGAGTTGATCATCTTTTATCAAGACTAGTGCACCTATTGAATAAGGTGGCGAGTCACTATTCAACCACTTTTTTCGTTGTTGCAGTGTGTTCAGATATTCTAAATTCCATCTTTTCCAAAAATCCTGATGGATACGAGTTAAAAGCTGCCAACGCGATAATCGACCGATAGATGGGTGAGATAAATCTGGTTCAGGAATAGCAGTTAATGGAGCCAAAGTAGGAAAATGTCCTGGTGTCAGTGCAGATATGTCATTCGGATCATTACTAAGCGGACAAACTCCGCCTGGGTTGTCGACAATGGGTGGATTGAGTAGCCCAGAGTCGACTTCACTGCCGGTCCCAAGCCCGGATAAAGGAGGAGGGTTGAAAGGCAAGGTTAGCACCCTACCATTCTATAAAAACCAAAATTGCTCCAAGAACTGTTACAACAGCCTCGGATAACGGACGGATCAACGATGACGACATGGCAAGAAAACGGTACACACGATTATCAAAAAGGAAAAACGTCATACAACTAGCATGCTGGAACACTACATCGTGGAATACAAAAGACCAGGAAGTAATATTGGAAATGGAGAAACACAGAATAGACGTATGTACAATTGCAGAGACAAAGAAGAAGGGCAAAGGCAGCATGAGATACCAAAACTACACACTATTCTACAGCGGAGTAGACAAGGACCTGAGAGCTCAAGCGGGTGTTGGGATACTAATGCATGGGAAATTTGAAAACGCAGTCGAAGAGGTAAACTACATCAATCAAAATATACTTCACCTATCCATGAGGCTAGCGGAAAAAAACCCATGTTATCAGCATTTACACGCCAGATATAAGTAAACCAAAGGATGAAAGGGAAGAATTTTTCGAAACACTTCAGGACACACTAGATAGAATACCAAAAACAGAGAGAATATTTATAATGGGAGATTTTAACTCAAGAATAGGGAATACACCCCTCCCGGGAATTATGCAGAAGTTTAATGAAGCGGCGACAAACGAAAATGGAGACATACTTCTCGAGATATGTGCACATAATGAACTCCGAATAAATAACAGGTACTTCGACCACAAAAACCAACATAAATACACATTTACTAACACAAGAGGGCAAAAATCGATGATTGACTTTGTGATCACCAATAGAGAAATTCACCCACGAGAGATACTTTGACGTACGGACACTGACATCGGCGAATGTTGGAACGCAGCACGGAATGGTTGTCTGCAAGTACCGCATATCATGTATAATAGAGAAAAGAAAACCGCCTAACTACATCACTAAATTTAACATTGATTCTCTACAGAACGAATGTACTAGGCATCTATACCAAAAGCGACTCGGGGAAAAGATCAACCTTAATCCTGTAGCAGACACAGACAACATAGACGCCGCATGGGATAAAGTGAAAACCAACATAATTAACAGCGCAAAAGAAGCCATTGGGGAACGAAGAACCAATATAAACAGTCATAGAAAAGACAAACCATGGTTCACACAGGAAATCAAAGACTTAGCAGAGGAAAAGAAGAACGCATATATCAGATATATCAATCACAGAACACCAGAAGAGTACCAAAGATACAAAACAGAAAGAAATAGAACAACGAACAAAATTAAAGAATTAAAAAAGATATATTGGGAAAGATTTACAAATGACATGGAACACGACTTACGAGGAGCACAGAGGAAGGTGTGGAACATGTTGAGAAATAGGAAAAAACCAATAACCGAAGAATTGCAGATCAATGTAATAAAACCAGAAGAGTGGGTGGCATATTTCCAGAACTTATACCTGGGAGATAATGATAACGGCGACAATGAAGAACGAGTAGTCGAACTACAAAACACACGCTACACAGAAACAGAAAATGACATTATCAGACTAGAAGAAGTACAACAAGTCATCCATAAATTAAAAAATAGAAAATCACCCGGTCCGGATAACATAAATAACGAACTAATTAAATATGGAGGGACAGAAATAACAAAGGAGATAACAAAACTATTCCAAAAAATTGAAAACAACATAGCGATACCAGAAGAGTGGAGAGAGAGCATAACAATACCCATATACAAAAAAGGCGTGAAGACAAATCCAGCAAATTATAGAGGCATCACACTTCTTAACTCTACATCGAAACTATTCACTAGAATTCTATCGCAGGAGATATATGACAAAGTAGGTGTGTCTGAAGAACAACAGGGATTCCGACCAAATAGATCAACAACGGATGCAATTTTTATATTACGACAACTGGTAGAGAAGTCAATAGAGTTTGACAAACCGATGTTTATATGTTTTATAGATTTGGAAAAGTCTTTCGACAGAGTTCGAATGAACGATGTGATCACTATCCTTAGGAATAAAAACATAAGCAACAAATACATAAACATAATCAAAGAGTTAAACAACTCTAATAAGACAAAAGTAAAAACTACACAGGGACTTACAAGCGAGATTAAAATTAACGCAGGGATTAGACAAGGTGACAGCCTCAGCCCATGCCTATTTAATTTAATCATGGATGAAATAATAGCAGGTGTCAACCAAATGAACCAAGGCTATAGGATGGGTAACAAAACCATGAGAATACTGTGCTTCGCAGACGATGCTTTATTAATAGCCCAGAATGAGGACGACCTACAACGCTTACTACAAAAGTTCAAGGTAACAGCAGAAAAATATAACATGGTAATATCAACACAGAAAACCCAATCGATGGTAATAGCGAAAGATCCAATTAGATGCAAACTGGTAGTGAACGACCGTATAATAGAGCAAGTTTCAAACTTTAAATACTTGGGAGTGGAAATATCGAGCGATAGGCAACTACTACAAGAAGCAAAACAGCAGGCAATGAAAGCATCGAGAATATCTGGCTTCCTGAGAGATGTAATCTGGCGGAATAAGTGCATAAGTACTGAGAGCAAAGTCCGAATTTATAAAACCTGTGTGAGACCCGTGATGACATATGCGGTTGAGACAAGAGCTGAGACAACAAAGACAAAACAACTGATGAGAACAACAGAGATGAGAACACTAAGAGCCATAAGAGGTATTACACGCAGAGATAGAATAAGGAACGAGGATACGATAAGGGAGCTAGGTGTGCAGGATGTAGTGAGGTGGACAAGAGCACGACGACGCCTATGGAGAGACCACGTGGACAGAATGGGTCACGAATGTATGGCGAAGTGGGCAAAAACACAAAAACCCAACACCAGAAGACCCATAGGAAGGCCAAAAAAGCGATGGCATGAGTGCTGGAGCTCCGGTTCGCAGCAGGGGCTGTAACAGGGAAAAAACAGGACATCGTCCTATTTAAAAAAGAAGAAGAAGACTAAGCGGACAAAGAGGGCGAGAATTGAGCACAGATTCAATCTGTGTGAGGACTGTATAAAACTCCTCATATGTCAGGATCTGATGACCGATCACTCTCAACAAATGGGATTTGACAGATTTTATACCAGACTCCCAAAGACCCCCAAAAATGAGGACTAGAAGGCGGATTGAAACTCCACTCTATTTTCTCTTCCAACACAGCGCCGTGCATATATCTCGAAAGCTCCCGATAAGCTCCCCTGAAATTTGTTCCACCATCACTAAAGATGTGGTTACATCTACCCCTTCGAGCAATAAAACGACGCGATGCAGCAAGAAAAGCATCGGAAGTTAACTCTGACACTAACTCCAAATGCAATGCCTTAGTTGTGAAACATACAAGAGACGCCTTTAACGATTTGGAGCCACGATATCTAGACATAGTTATGAAGTATGGGCCACCATAATCTACTCCGACGCACTGAAAGGGTTTGAGCTGATTGATTCTCAAGGGTGGCAAATTACCCATGAGAGGTTGAGACATTTTGGGATTGACTTTGAAACACGTGTTACAGCGAGAAATAACTTTGTTTATAGCTCGTCTGGCTGATAATATCCAGACCTGTTGAGACAGAAGGAACTGTAAAGTCTGAGCACCTGGATGCAGATATATTTTATGGAAATGCTGAATAAGGAGCTCAGTAAGACGATGAGATGAAGGAAGCAAAGCTGGGTGTTTGTGATCATAAGCCAGACCAGAAAAAGACAGACGACCGCCCACCCTGAGAACACCATCTTCTCCAATAAATGGATTCAATTTTCGAAGTGATTTAGATATGGGATTTCCCGAGATGAGATTATCGATTTGTTCCTTGAACACAACCCGTTGAACCTGTTTTATAATGAAGAAAAGTGCATCTTTGAGATCAACTGCGGAAAATCTATATATCCTAGGAGCTTTAGAGTTTTTCATGAAGTGAACAAATCTGAAAATGTAAGCTACCACCCTTTGAACCTTGGACAGAGATGAATACCTGGAGAGCAAATCATCAACAAACGACGGAGAAATGAAAGCTGACAAAGAGAGGTGACGTTCTTCTTTTTGTACAAGATGAAGAGAATTCTCCATTTCATCATTTGCGAAGGTGAGATGTTTGGAACGAAGCCAGTCAGGGCCTGCCCACCACAAAGAGCAGTTCAACAGTTCGGTTGGCGTTAAGCCGCGTGAAGCACAATCAGCTGGGTTGTCTTTCGATTGGACATGATACCAATTCTCTGTTGAAACTAAGTCCTGAATTTGAGTTGTCCGATTGCTTACAAATGTCTTCCATCGATGAGGAGAAGACTTAATCCATGTTAGAGCTACCATAGAATCAGACCAAGCAAAAATGTTATCCATTGTAAAGGCTGACTGGTAAACAGAGGAAACCATATTAATGAGCTTTGATAATAAGAGACAAGCACACAATTCCAGTCGTGGAAGTGAAATTCTCTTCACTGGGGAGACCTTTGATTTACCACATACGAAAGAGGTGTCAATGGAGCCGTCAGAATTGAAAAACCTAAAATAGACCACGGCTGCGTAACCACGCTCACTACTATCTCCGAAACCATGAAGTTCGCAACGATAAAATGGTTTCGATGCAAGTTTTCGAGGTATCTTTAATTTACCCAATTCGGTTAATTCGGATTTACACTGATTCCAGCGACGGCTGACATCGTCTGGAAGTGTATCATCCCACTGCAACCCTAATGTCCAAAGATGCTGGATCAAATGCTTAGCAAGAAAAGTAAATGGAGAAAGGAACCCTAAAGGGTCGAAAATTCGAGAAAGTTCGGAAAGTATGGTACGTTTGGTACATACCTGCACAGTAGTTTCTGCAAGATAAGAAAATTCGTCCGACGAAGGAAACCACCTCAAACCGAGAATTTTGACTATCGGATCTATATCAAAATCCAAAGAATGGTGATATTGATGATCCAGAGGTATGGTTGAGAGTAATTGAGAACTGTTACTACTCCATTTTCGGAGCTCAAAACCACCGCAATTCAATAGGGAAATCAGTTCCTCTTGTAACGTTTTTGCCTCTTCCAAATCATCACAACCTGTAACGACATCATCGACATAAATGTCTGTGAGCAAAATTTTGGATGCCTTTGGAAAACGAGCTCCCTCATCCTCGGCCAACTGTGCCAAAGTTCGAAGGGCAAGAAAAGGTGCTGGTGCGACTCCGTACGTAACGGTATTCAGCTGATATGTTTTTATGGGTTCCGATGGAGAAAACCGCCACAATATTCTTTGAAAGTTTCGATGTGAATTTTGAACCAATATTTGACGATACATTTGTTTGATATCAGCTGTGAAAACGAACCGATGAACACGAAAGTTCATCAAAATGACAATAATATCCTTTTGTAATTTAGGACCTATCAATAGAGCATCATTTAAAGATAAATGACCAGGTACATGAGCTGACGCATCGAAAACAACCCTCAACTTTGTGGATGGACTGTTTGGTTTGATTATACAATGGTGAGGGATATAGAAAGTATTTTCATAATCCGAACTCGTAGAAATCAATGACATATGATCTTTTTCTAAATATTCCTTCATGAAAGTAGAGTATTCCTTGTATATCTTCTGGTTTTTAATAAGTTTACGTTCAAGGGATAAAAAACGACGTAGTGCGAGAGAATATGTGTCACCGAATGAAAGTGTTGACTGATCAGGTTTAAATGGTAATGCCACAGTGTACCGTCCAGATGCATTTCTAGAATAGTTCTGAGTGTATAAGTTCTCACAAAATTGATCTTCTGGTGATACAATGACATTCTCTGAAACTTCTTCAAGTTCCCAGAATCTTTTCAACGAGGAGTTCAAACCTGATTCAGATAATGACAAATGAAAATTGTTAACTGATATGTTAGGTGATTGAATCTTTCCCATGAAAACCCAACCAAATACTGTCTCAAGTGCTGTTGGTTCCAAACCGTTACCCTCGATACGACCCGGTCGAATTATTAAAGAGAATATATCCGCTCCCAGAAGAAGGTCTATTGATTTCGGAATAGAAAAGTTCGGATCTGCTAACTTCTTGTTATAGACACAATTCCAAAACGAATGATTTACGAAAGAACTCGGCATTTCCGAACAAATCTTCGGAATCACGACGGCATCGAATGTAAAAGATGGATTTATTTGACCTGATGGACGAATAGTACATTCAGTGCTGCAATTAGCAGAAGATGAGCTTTCACAAATTCCATTTATCGAAAATGAAGCATCACAAATTTTCAAGCCTAATCTATTCACACACGATTGAGTTATAATATTTATTTGAGAGCCTCCATCTAACAGAACTCGGACCTTCTGATATCTACCCCAAGCATCACGAATTTCGACCTCAGCGGTTGCTAAGAGAACGGTAGAATTTGAAGAAACATTCGTTAAAACCTGAGCTGAGCCTGAATCCGATAACTTTGCAGCATTGAAATGAAACGTCTCTGTTGAAGAATCATTATCCGCATTATTGCGCATGTGTAACAGGGTATGATGCTTTCCGTGGCAAGTATGACAATTTGACTTTGAAGAACAATTGTTAATCTTATGTCCAGAATGGAGGCAATTGATACACCAATTTTGTCCTTCACAGTCTTGAACCGATCTTTGAACAGTTTGTTCCAAAAAATGATGGACATTTGTAAATATTATGAGCTAACTTGCAATAATTACAGGTTATACGTTTCTTGAATGATTCAGTTTCCGTTTGAACGAGAAGAGTCGAATTTCTTTTATTCATTGAGAGAGAACTAGATTTTAAAACTTGAGAATTCGAAACTGAATGAGTTTTCGACGGAAGAGAATGAGCTACTGCCTCCAAGGCTATACACTGATTTGTCAGAAAATTTCGTAAATTGACAAATGACGAAATATCTGTTGAACATTCTTGTAATTCAAAACTTTTGATCGATGCTGAATCTAATTTCTGAATGAGAATGTGAAATAAAACAAAGTCCCACTGGTCAACGAGTAAACCTAAATTCCTTAATACTGATAAGTTCTCCGCAAAAACTTCTAGAATTCGCCTAAGGTCTTTAGCTGAATCACCCTGTAGCTTTGGAACATTACAGATTTCCTTCCAACATGTATTAGCGAGAAGTCTTTCATTTTGATATCTTTCCGCCAATGTCTGAAAAGCGCTTTCATAATTTTCAGCAGTCAATGGAAACCCTCTAACTAAACTTAAAGCATGAGAAGAAAGTGAACCTAGGAGGTATTGAAACTTTTCTATCTGACTCAAGTTAGAATTTTCATGTACCAAGCTTTGGAACATATCGAAAAAAGTAGGCCACTCTTTATAATTCCCATTGAAAATGGGCAATACTATCTTTGGAAGTTTAACATTTGGCGAACTGATAGAGCAACTATTTTGAGTTTTTATTGGGTTGTTTATTACAGGAAATAAATTAACATAAGTCGTTCTGATGGTGTAATAATTATCCATAAAGGCTGTTCGAATAACCTTCTCAGTGTTCAATTCCGGTTCTTCGGAAGATACAATCATAGAGACAATTGAAGTGTGTAAATTTTGAAATTTCACGAAAATATCCTCAAGTTTTTCAAATTTTAATTTGAATCTTACGTGAAGACTTTCATCAGTGACAGCAAATTGTGCCACATTCAGAATTTCCTCGAGATCATCAATAACAATCTGACGACGAGCTTTGAGTTGTTTCAATTTTGTCGTCATTATTATTATTCAAGGTATACTGCAGAAAACAATATGAATTTTGTTTTGAGTAATTTTGAAAAAAGAGTAAATAGACTAACTTATTGAAATGAACTAAGTTAATTAATAAAATTAATAATTAAGATTGAATCTATTGAATTGAAAATCGAGTTGAAAATAATGAAATGATGAAAATATACAAAACAAGAATGCCTATCTTTGTTTATGTTTTGAATAAAGGTTATGAACATAGATCAGATAAACAAAGGAAGAGTTGTCTATGAAAATAATGAAAATGAAAGCTAAATTCTATAACAAGCGCAGAAATTTATCCGCGATTAAAGAATTTATGAATGTGATCGATATCTTGTCGAGTTTTTGAGGTTAGGTGAATATTGTCCGAATGAAATAAATGCAAATGAAAAAACGAAATGAAAAAATTCCAAAATGCTTGATCGCAATGATTTTGAAAACGCGGTTCGAAAATATCCGGCTGGAAAGACCAAAATGGCACGACAAGGGCCTTTGAAGAGCGAAAGAAAACGATAGAAAATTATCAATGAAATTCTGAAATAATATGAAAAATGACTCGAAAGAAAATGCGAATGCTGAAGTATCGACTTCTGCCTACCTGGTTTCACAGTACGGCTGAATGAACTTGTCCAGGCACTTTTTCACTAGAGTTCGAATTTGTAGATTTAACGAGAAAGTTATTTATTTCCAAGAAAAGTGTTCTTGTACTTTATCGGATGAACGCCGCTTCAGTACTCTTTGTTCGGCATAGGTCATATGCTCCAACATATGTTACGCGTTAATCGAGCAAGAAAATGATGAATGAACATAATTTAACAGAGTGTATTACCATTGAACCGAGCAAGCAACTTGGAATCGAGAAATGAATGAAACTAACAAATTCAACTAATCAAGTCCATTTTTAATGAGTTGCAGTAACAAAGGAAACTGAATTCTATGACGGCCACTCGATGAGTGATTGGACAGATGACATTACTTCAAAACAAAAAAAATACGACCCAGAAAATGAAAATTGAAAACAAAATTACTATAGTGCTTATTCAGTTAAAAATTAATGAAATAGACATGCCCAATTGTATTTTACAAGAAAAGATTTTTCCATATAATGTTACACCACTTTCAATTGTCAATATATAACCTCAATTTCGGTAATTTTACGAGATGATTTTAATTTGCGTAAATGTATTAATGATTTGTATCTGTTCATTTTAGACACCCTGAAAACGCAATAAAGTATTGCGAAACCTTTGTTTAGAAAAAAAGAGTACCACCTTTTTTTTTCCTATCACAAGTGAGCCTCAATTCCCTGAAGCATAGTATTTATATATATACGAGGGCCGTTCAGAAATTAACCTCCGGTTAATTGAAAAAAATACACCAAATTAAGTGAAAATATTTTAATATATACATCTTACAATTACATCTTTGCACTATTTTTCGACATAGTCTCCATTACGATTGAGGCACTTATCGTATCTCTTCACAAGCTTTGAAATTCCTTCTGCATAAAAATCACCCGCTTGTGCCTTGAGCCAGCCTGTCCGCATCTTTGAGCTCTTCGTCGTCATCAAACCGCTGGGACCCGAGCCATTTCTTCGATTTTCACGAACTTTTGCATCAACTGTCTGAACGAGTTCGTCAGTCACCAATGATGGTCTACTACTCCTCTCTTCATCATGAACGTTTTCTCGTCTACTTTTAATTAAACGTACCCATTCACGGACAACTCCTTCACTCATAAATTTTGGTCCGTACACGGCACAAAGCTCACGATGAATAGCTGCTGCAGAGTATCCTTTGGCTGTAAAAAACCTTATAACAGCACGCACCTCACATTTGGCGGGATTTTCTATTGCAGCACACATTTCAAACTGCCACAAAAACTAAACTAGCGCAGGTACGATGTTCATTCGACTACGGCTTGATGCCGACTGACCTGCTGAGCGCGTGAATGCACAGATGGCGCGCTACTTGACCCCACTACCCGCACTGTAACCAATCGAAGGTTAGTTTCTGAATGGCCCTCGTATATATATATATTGTTTTTTTCCATTGTAGCTGTTTATACCGGTTTTGACTCTTCTGTTTCGATAGAATTGTCGATTGTGATTTCGTTTGTACAGATTTTAAACTTTTTGTGTTACCTTCATGTTGTTCCATACGGTCTTGTAGATGTATTGTCATTTCAAGCTTCGTGTATTTCAGTGTTTCGTGCAGTCCTCTGCAAAAATATTGGTTTCATATACATTTTTATTAAATCGAACATATCGTTCCAAATTTTACTACCTGTGATTTAGTATGAATTCGAAATCTGTCTTAAATTGAAAAGAACTAGGTCTGATCATATTTTGGGTAAAATAACTTCACTATTATGAAAATTAAAAAAAAATTTTACAGGGTAAAGGGGGTGTGTAACAGGCGAATTTGCCTGATGGCCATCGCTCCGGAAATCTCCGCTGAAAATTAGATCAAAGGCGGCGTGCTACGATCTCTGTATTTCTGTTTAACGCGCATGGGGCAGAAATGGGGATGACTTCGATCGACCTTCTTCAATTCTGCATCATTTCTCGTGTGAAAATGTTAGAAAGTATATCTGTCTATCTTGCGTAATATTTCTCGAATTTGAAAATCAGACTCAAAAAGAGAGTTTGTCGCGGCGAACAGTTTTATAACGGTTGGTAAGTCCAGTTTTTGATCACTCAAGGTTTATTCAATTTGAAATTGTCGTATTTAATTGTTTTATGTACAGGAGATGGCAAAGGTCTCGTGCATTCGTTTTAGGAACGCCATATTTAGTTCTTCACGTGTCTTTCCCAGAGATGTCTGTCTGATGATTCAACCTACCTTCCTAATTGCTTCAGTATTAGTGCTATACTTAGTTACTCAATGATCAGTTTTTTATTCGTTTCTCAGTTTCTAGATTTCCTGATGAATTTTTTATCGAATTATCTGTACCATTGTGTTCTTTTTTTGAACACATGGAAATTTTTTCTTTTCATAAATTATTATCGTTCTGTGAGTCGGTACTTTCAGGGATAGCTGGAAACTGTGGAACACTATCGTTTCGAGAACTTATGAAATTGATTTTCACAGCCAAACCTACCGGAGTAGAAACTTTAGGGAAGAACTGAACCAAATCTGCCAGATTTGACATACCTTGCAGAGGCTGAACAAATTTGCTGAAGTTGAATTTTACGACGTGTTAACAGATGTTTCCCTGAGGACTGGTTTTTAAGAAGTATTGTTTGAAGACTCTGAGGCTTGTACATATTATTACGCATTCCTACATGCAGACAACCTATTGTATTACGCATTCCTACATGCAGACGACCTATTGTAATAGGAGATAGCCTTCCGCTAGTTTTGCATGTCAGCATTTTCGTTCCAGGCTCGTCTTGATGACGAATAGATTTATTAATTAGATGTTATTCATTATTATCTTGACCGCTAACAAGTTAACCTGTTTCCAGTGTAGTATAAGCAGCCTGTATATTTGCATGTGCGCCCTTTAGGATCAGAGTTACATCCGCTGGCGCGTGCCGGCGAGCAAGGACCGGTAATCGTTTTATTTAATTGTATACAATGTCAACCTTGTTTTATCAATACATTACGTGTTGAATAATAGACAGACAATATAAACAATATAGTATAAATAGTTATGATATTGTCTGGGAATTGGAACTCGACATTCATTCAAGACACAGACAATGTTCTTTGATCATTTCATTCATGTGTACCTCGTTGAAGTGTAATGAATATCTCCTGTAAAATAAACACCCTTCCGTGAGAGTGCTGAGTGTTATTCACCATCCCTCAATCGTGTAAACGATTGGCCGAACTGAGTACCCCCAGCCAGGTACGCTACATGGCGATCCTGCCAGTCCTACACAGTAGAGGTCCAGATGGTCAGCAGCATTATAAATATGGGTATATTCATCCAGTGAGAGGTCGCAGTCCACCACAAAACCAAGATGGGATCAGGGCAGTCTAAGCAAGAGGAAGTAATCATTGCCCAAACAGGGAACAGCGCAGCCACTTCAGCAATTGCAGACACAGGCAAGACCTTATCGATCCCAGAAATCCTCGGAATAATAGCATTCCTGCTAGGATGTGTTGGCGCAGTAATGTACCTCTATTGGAAGGCTAAGAAAGCGATCGAGAAGAAGGTACAACAGGAAATCAGGAGGAGCCACCAGGACTTAGTGTAAAGGAAACCCGTAAGAGTTTTTTTCCTTTCCTTGTTATTATGGTCCATGGAATACAATGAACAATTTGCTGAGTTGTGCAGTGTGTCCCAAAAATTCCTCGAAAATATCAAAAAGAGCCACGTGATCGTAGGGAACGGATCGACAGAGTCAATAAATTTTTAGATGAACTAAACATATTAGAGTACAAATTTAACAAATTAAATGAAATTGTCAAGTCGGAATCAAATTTTCTCGAAGCATCTAGTCCTAACCAAACAATCATACAAAATTCACTTGTAGAAGCTAGAAAATTGCTTCAAGAAAGATCCAAATTGATTGAGGATAAACGTAATTCAGGAAAAATTAATTATGACTGAAAAATTTGACTTGAGGACGGCATCCTCTTTATTGCCATCAATGACTATCACAGAAGAATCTGTATTGCAATTAATTGACGCCATTGAATTATATAAAGATATGCTCGATGATCTAGGTAAAAATTCTTTGATTAATTATGTTCTAAAAATTAAATTAACTGCAAATGCAAAATTAAGGTTGAAGAAAGAGTATCAGAAAGTTGAAGATTTGGTGCTAGATATGAGAAAACTCTTATAACTAAAAAGCACCGGGAGCATTATCAGCCCAACTCCATAATGTAAAACAAGCCGATAGAACTATAGAAGATTTTGCCAAACTCGTTGAACAACTGTCTCTCGATTTAACAATCGCGCAAGCAGATAATGCACCAGAAGCATTACCTGTTTTAGCGAACGTTAATGAAAAAATTGCTTTGAGCGCTTTTTCCAATGGATTACGGAATACGGAAATCAGGACGATTATTAAGGCAAGAAATTTCAACACACTTAAAGATGCTGTAGCATCAGCTAGGGAAGAGGAACTTGTTAAGAATACAGCTCAAACTAGTAGTCAAAAGGCTTTCCATATGAAGCAGTTCAATACGACACGGAATGATTTTAATCAGAAAAGAAGTTCTAACCGTAACCATTCCTATCAAGGTCCTGACCGCGGTAAATATAATAACAAACAAAATTCTAAGACGCCGCTTAGTGGGCAAAGTCAGGGTCACAGGTCTCGTAGCCAATTTAAAAACAATAACAATCAATACAAGAAACAACAGAAAGCATATTTCGCAGACGAGGCACGAAATCTGTCTTGGAACAAAATCACGTAGGAGAAAAATTTTTTCGTGACCAACGCTCATGTTAGTTACAATTTAAATGCTTTAAATTATGTCTCAGTGACGTATGACAATAAGGAATTAAATTTTTAATTGATACAGGTGCAAGTATTAGTTGTATATTTCCCGAATATTTAGCTAAACGAGAATATTTAGATACTGAAGGAAAAATAGAAATTAAAGGTATAGCCGGGTCCACAGCATCCATGGGCTCCGCAAGCATTTCAATTCTTTTCAAAATGTAAGATTTACTCACAGTTTTTCAGTAATTAAGTCCTTTGATTCAGTATACAAGGTGTACTGGGATCAGATTTTTCAAGAAATACAATGCAGTAATTGATTATGAAAATTTCATTTTAAAACTAAGGAATAATAATAAAGAAATTAATATACCATTGGAATCCAAAGCTGAACATTATACTATTATACCACCTAGATGCGAAATAATTCATTATTGCCATACTAAGGAAACAGAAGATTGTGTCATTTTAAACGAACAAATATGTGAAGGCGTTATCATCGCGGGATGATTGCAAAAACCCAAAATAATATGATTCCAATTAGATTGTTGAATGTGAACGATAGAGAAGTGAAGCTGAAAAATTTTCTTCCAAAACTTGAGAGTCTTTTAAATTTCGACGTTATAAATTATGGTAGGAATGAAATATCCGTTCAAAGAGTAGATGAAATATTAGATTCAATTAATATGAAATCATTGAATAGAGAAGAAATAACTGCCGTACAGAAAATTTGTGCCAAATATGCAGATATTTTTCACGTGGACGGTGATCCGTTAACTGTTACTAATTTATACCGACAGAAAATTTTACTCAAACCAGAAGCTCAACCAATTTATGTTAAACCGCGTATAGGTTACCTCATTAACAGAAGGATGAAATTCATAAGCAAGTAGACAAAATGCTACAAGACGGAATTATAGAGAAGCCAAATCTGCATGGTCCTCACCGTTACTAATTGTACCAAAGAAACCGGATCAAAATGGAGTTAAGAAATTTCGGGTAGTAGTAGATTACCGATTATTGAACAAGCAAATTAAGGATGATAAATTTCCATTACCAAACATTACTGAAATACTAGATTCATTGTCAGGAGCAGTTTACTTTTCTCATCTAGATTTAGCGCAGGGATATTATCAGTTAGAACTACACCCCGATAGCCGACCATATACAGCATTTACAACCGAAAGAGGTCAATATCAGATGAAGAGACTAGGAATGGGACTGAAAACAAGCCCCAGCTCATTCTCAAGGCTTATGACAATAGCTATGTCAGGTTTAAATTACGATTCATGTTTTATTTATTTAGATGATCTAATAGTCTTTGGACATTCTTTGCAAAATCACAATCAAAATTTAGTCAAAGTATTACAACGCCTGAGAGAGGTTAATTTGAAATTGAATCCTAGTAAATGTAAGTTCTTGAAAAGGAAATGTTGTATCTAGGTCATATCATATCGGATGAAGGCATTTCGCCAGATCCAGAAAAAATTGATGCTATTTCACGATATCCTGTACCCACTAGCGGAGGAAGTAAAACGTTTTGTTGCATTGGCTAATTATTATAGGAAATTCATAAAAATTTTTTCAGCAATTGCTCAACCTTTGAACAATTTGTCACGCAAAGGAAAAGTTTTCGAATGGACGAAAGATTGCGAAAACGCATTTCAAACCTTAAGGCAAGTCCTACTGGAAGCGCCTATTCTTCAATATCCAGATTTTTCAGAAAATAACGTATTCACCTAAGAACGGACGCAAGTGGATTTGCGTTAGGTTCAGTTTTATCAAATTCAAATGACCATCCAATAGCCTTCACGTCGCGGAGTTTGAATCCAGCAGAAAAGAACTATTGTACAATTGAAAAAGAGCTATTAGCAATAGTTTGGTCAGTCAAACACTTCAGACCTTATTTGTATGGACGGAAATTTATAATCTTAACCGATCATAGACCACTGATCTATCTGTTTAATATGACTAATCCGTCTAGTAGACTAACCAAATTCCGTTTGATTCTAGAGGAATATGACTTCACGGTTCATTATGTAAAAGGTTCAGAAAATGTCACAGCAGATGCCTTATCGCGTATTAAAATAGATTCAGAAGAACTCAAAGAAATGACGAACGGGATAGTTGGAAACATAAGCGTCATGACGAGATCTCGAATTAAAAAGGAAGTAGGTTCTAAACAACACGAGACGAATGCCTCCGATGGCAAAGGAATTGATCAGCCTGTTGTCGTCGAAGTTTTAAAACGTCCAGCAGAAAGTGTTGAGTTGAGACCACTTTCAGAAAAAGAATTTCGTAATTTGAAAAATCAACATTCAGAGGATTACAATGAGAATTTAATATATAATGTGAATTCACAAATTATTTTCATTAACCAGGACATCCGATCAGCGTACGACTTAGGTACATCGTTGAGGAAACTGGAAAAATTATGCGCAGAAAATAATATATTAGAATTGTACCTCATAAAGCTAGCTAGCAATAAAAAATTTTTGAATATGTTGACAAATTATAAAAATGAAATTCTAGGAACATCATTAAAAATTAATGTAATAAGAGATGTAACGCGAATCGAGGACAGAGAACTAAGGCAAATAATCCTAAATGATTTTCATATTCTCCCCACCGGCGGACACGCAGGTATCGAACGCATGTTTAACAATATCAGAAGAGAATATTTTGGAATGGCTTAAGATCCGTTGTTGAAAAAATTTGTAAAGAAGTGTGATGATTGTCAACGTCATAAACATTCCTTACCTAGGAAAGAACCTATGACAATCACTACCACAGCTTCGTCTGCTTTTCAAAAATTTTTAGATCTCGTAGGTCCATTACCTACCGATATCGAAAATAATAAATATATACTCACAATTCAATGACAGCTTAACCAAATTCGTAGAGTGTTACCCTCTACCAAACAAAGAAGCAGAAACAGTTTCAAAATCTTTCATTCAAAACTTTGTTTTAAGGTATGGTATACCATCTGAAGTTGTTACAGATCAAGGCACAGAATTCTTATCAAGAATATTTAGTGAATCGTGTAAATTGCTCAAAATTAAGCGTTTCAATTCAACAGCTTATCACCACGAAACATTAGGTGCACTTGAAAATTCTCATAAACACTTAGGAGCTTTCCTTCGTATGCACACAGCTAAGGAAAGTAACAACTGGAGTAATTGGATTCCGTTTTGGTGCTTCTCATATAACAATACCGTTAACTCTTCAACTCGCTATACTCCTCACGAATTAGTTTTCGGAAAACCTAGTAAATTTCCCCAAAATTTAAAATGCCAGGTAGATCCAATCTACAATTTTGACAACTATCCTATTGAACTAAAATATAGATTGCAAACGGCATGGAAAGATGCTAGAGAAAACTTGGTAAAGACAAAATTGAAAAGAAAAGAGAGTTTCGACAAAAATGTAATGAAATTAGCTATAAAGTAGGAGATAAGGTGCTCTTGAATAATAAGGACATTGACAATAAACTTGACCCCTTATTCATCGGTCCCTACGAAATAGTGGAAGTGCGAAACCGAACATTATTGTGAAAACGGACAAAAAATAAACTCAAAGAAGTGCACAAGAACAGAGTGAAATTATATTTTTTCATAAAGGACTAATAATGATTATCAAGTGATTAGAATTAAGACTGATGTAAATAGTAAATATGTATTGTATATATAGATAATAAGTTATAGATAAGTCAAAAAAAAATTTTTGTATTTTCATAGAAAAATTTTTTTTTCTCAAGAGGGAAGGTGTAGTATAAGCAGCCTGTATATTTGCATGTGCGCCCTTTAGGATCAGGGCTACATCCGCTGGCGCGTGCCGGCGAGCAAGGACCGGTAATCGTTTTATTTAATTGTATACAATGTCAACCTTGTTTTATCAATACATTACGTGTTGAATAATAGACAGACAATATAAACAATATAGTATAAATAGTTATGATATTGTCTGGGAATTGGAACTCGACATTCATTCAAGACACAGACAATGTTCTTTGATCATTTCATTCATGTGTACCTCGTTGAAGTGTAATGAATATCTCCTGTAAAATAAACACCCTTCCGTGAGAGTGCTGAGTGTTATTCACCATCCCTCAATCGTGTAAACGATTGGCCGAACCGAGTACCCCCAGCCAGGTACGCTACACCAGCTTATAAACCTGTGTTTTTTTAAAAACGTGATTTTTGTGTGTAATTCCAAAATTGGCGACGAGGATGGGATATCACTAGTGATTTACCAAAAGAATCGACAGTACGACGTTAAATTCTACGAAAACACCGAGTACGAGATTCCATTGAAAGTGAATGTGCTTGACCAGATAAGAAGAGTTGCTGAATCCAGACAAATAAAGAGGCAGCGAACCAACTCATTGACCTGATCAACGCAGCATCCACACAACCATCATTCCCGGGAGTTTGGACTTAGCACCCCAAGCACCAGGTTGAAAACATAAAGGCAAAAAAAATAAGTAAGTGCAGCACGATAATAATCCCAGTTCACCTATCCCTGGCCCAAAAGATAGAGAACAATTGTAATATTTATTTAATTATTTATTAATCGATTTTAGTCGATATTCTACAATTTCTTTTCGTCCTTTCACGGTAATTAGTAAAAA
>JARTUT010000587.1:0-49657 GCA_030674115.1 Micraspis discolor
AGTTAAACATTTGGCGAACTGATAGAGCAACTATTTTGGTTTCTTACTGGATTTATTACTTCAGGAAATAAATTAACATAAGTCGTTCTGATGGTGTAATAATTATTCATAAAGGCTGTTCGAATAACCTTCTCAGTGTTCAATTCCGGTTCTTCGGAAGATACAATCATAGAGACAATTGAAGTGTGTAAATTTTGAAATTCCACGAGAATATCCTCAAGTATTTCACATCTTAATTTGAATCTTACGTGAAGACTTTCATCAGTGACAGCGAATTGTGCTACATTCAGAATTTCCTCGAGATCATCAATAACAATTTGACGACGAGCTTTGAGTTGTTTCAATTTTGTCGTCATTATTATTATTCAAGGTATACTGCAGAAAACAATATGAATTTTGTTTTGAGTAATTTTGAAAAAAAGAGTAAATAGACCAACCTATTGAAGTGAACTAAGTTAATTAATAAAGTAATAATTAAGATAATTAGGAAATCATGAAAATAAACAAAAACAAGAATATCTATCTTTGTTTATGTTTTGAATAAAGGTTATGAACATAGATCAGAAAAACAAATGAAGAGTTGTCTATGTTCTCAGGTAATGAAAGCTAAATTCTATAACATGCGCAGAAATATCCGTAATTTAAGGATTTATGAATGTTCGATATCTTGTCAAGTTTTTGAGGTTATGTGAATATTGACCGATTGAAATAAATGCGAATGAAAAAAAACTAAATAAAAATTCCAAAATGCTTGATCGCAATAATTTTGAAAACGCGGTTCGAAAATATGCGGCTCAAGAAGGACCAAAATGGCACGACAAGGGCCTTTGAAAGGTAAAGGAAAACGAAAGAAAATTCAATAATGAAACTCTGACAATAAGAAAAAATGACTCGAAAAAGGGCGAACGCTGGAGCATCGACTTCTGCCTACCTGATTTCACAGTACGGCTGAATTAACTTGTCCGGGCACTCACGAGCAAGAATAGTCACCTTTTCACTAGAGTTCCAACTTGTAGAATTAACGAGAAATTCATTTATTGCGAAGAAAAGTGTTGCACTTAACCGGACGAGCGCGGCTTCAGTACTCTGTCTGTTCGACATAGGTCATATGCTTCAACATATGTTACGCGTTTATCGGAAAATGATATGAACATATACAGAGTGTAGAATTATTGAATCGAGCAAGCAACTCGGAATATAAATGAATGATTTTAACTACTAAGTTGCAGTAACATGACTGTTTACTCAAGTATTGAATATCGAGATATGCTGTTTATTCACGGTAATACTTCCTGATCGTCTTAAATTCAATGAATTCACAATTATACTAAATAATAACGTAGTTGACATTCTTGAAGATATTACCATAGCGGATAGATATGAACTTTATTTTCAACTTGACGGATGCCCGGCCCATAATAGTCGAATTGTGAGGGACTGGATGAATCAATGCTTTAGGAGAAATGGATTCGAAGATATGGTCCCTTGAGATGGCCACCTAGAATTCAAAAATGTTGGGCACCTATTTTAGTAGACACCCTGTATAATTTTTTAAATTGATTAATATGCCTTTTAATTATTTGTCCATTAGTTTGAAGTTCTATATGAAATGTCACAGGAGTTAATTTTCTCATTATTTTTCCTTCCAACTTTGCATTCTGTCTCTTATAACCTTGTATCTCAGTCCTAACTCTCCTACTTCGAAATTAGATATTCTATGTCTACCCTCTTTTTCAACCAAATTCCACTGTTTTATACATACTTCATCAGCTAATTTACTCGTATATACGTTAAATCTACTCTTTATTGGCCTTTGAAACATAATTTCTGCAGAAGAGATGCCTGTAACTGAGTGAATCATAGTGCGATAATCAAACAAAGTTTATTGCTGATCTTAACGATTTACCAGATGAAAAAATTTTGTGTACTTTATCCTTAAAGGTTAGAACAAAATTTTCAGCTGCGCCGTTGGTCGCAGGATAATAGGGTGGAGGAAATGAATGTGTGACATCTACTGATTCCATAAATCTTTCAAATTCAGAGCTTGTGAACAGAGTTTCATTATCAGTCACTAAATGATCACAAATAGTATACCTCGAAAACAACGTTTCAAATTTTTCAGTGCTTTCTTCAGAAGTTGTCAACTTAATTTTTCTTGTCGAAGTACCCCAAGCCGCTGAGTTGCCTGTACACTTTAATCACTCTTTTGGCTTTTAATACTGAACGCTACACCATATAGCCCGGACATAGCGCCAACTGATTACCACCTGTTCCTGTCCATGGCGAACGCCATTCGTGGTGTGAAGTTGAACTCAAACCAGGCCTGTGGAAAGGCTGAAGTATGTCGGAGCGCACCAGGAGGGCTCCCGGGGTGACTTATTATCTGATAGCGATAGCTATCTTATTATAAGTAAACACAAAGCGATTTGTTGCATAAATTAATGCTGATTCTGTACACGGCTTTATCTTTACTTATAATAAAATTAAGAGTATTCAGACTTCTCAAACTCAGAGTTTTGTCGAGTGGCCTATTCTCAATACTCAAATGAGAATGAGCATCTTCTTCACTCGAATGACCAGAAATAAACATTTGAATATCTCTATTCAAAATGGTTGATACAAGATATTTCAATGAGTGCCTGTAAGGGTAACCGTTTTCCAATCCATGCCCAATCAGAATTGAATCGGCTGTCACAAAGTTTAAGATATCACTATGAACCTCGAGGAAACTTTTTGAATTAGGACAATTGATGTCTTCTGCCGTAACCCCCGAAAATCTCGAATTGTAATCAACTATTTCATGGTCTGGTTTAACAAATTGACCATAAACGTTAACTCCATCATAGCCTAAGACTGTGACTCTGGATAGTTCCAGTCCTTTAACGGTGTAACACATCTCACAGTCTATGGCGAATACTTTCAGTTTCTGATTATTTGACGGACTAGTCCTTTGAAATCCCCCCAAGTCAGCATTGCGCCCATACAATGTTCCGTTCCAGACATGAAATGGTGAACCAATGTCTTTACTAAAGCGAAGATATTTTCCGAATCGAATTTTTCCCCAGTGATATGTGCAAGAATCTTGAATTGTATACTCTTTATCGGTGATGAAAAAATTTCTTGCATCTCACATACACCTTTTTCATGTGGTCTCCGGAATTCGTTGGATTCGGCTTGGAATATTTTCCATCGAATTTCCGAAATGGATTCCTGATTGACTGCGCTTTGTTGCCGTTTTCTGATGGTACTGGGAATCCTTTGTCATACAGTTCATCGTCTTTCAAACCAAAGTGTAGCAAGGCAAATTTTTCTTCATTTCGTTCCACGTCAACTCCCTCTATCCTTTCAAATGAATACCTGCATGCTGGCGCCATGGTACAGATCTATGATGATACAGTGTTTTCATTGGAACACAATTCTTCGCTCTTCACGATGCACTTTGATTGGTCGTGAACATTTTGACGTTCGCTTCCAACACAGTATCCAGAATTGAGCGTCCTTTTCTTTCCAATAATTATTCGTTTCGTAGTCAAGTACTTTTTGAATTCCCAACGCGAATGGATACTTTCCTTTTCATTAAGCTGTTTCGAATGATATTCAGCAATGATAAGTCTTTGTCACCGAAAAAATGTTTTTCTTCACATCCAAAACGATTTCTTGCAATATGCCCTCCCGATTTTGACAGTGGTCTTCCTAGCACCTCACTAACAAATGAATCTGCGAACAAAATATGATGATTAGACAGTTCTCTATCTCATATCGTGAGTAGTACCTGATTGTAGCATTTTTCAATTCTATTCAATATTCTATTTACTTACTCTGTGGATTCGTTTCAAGAGATGAGTTTCACCTCATAATATCTTTCAACAGTGCAATTGCCCTAGCTGGAAAGAACCTCATAATATCTTCGAAAGTTTCATCAAAATAACAAAAGTGCTTTATGACTCTCTTCATATACTTCATTGAAATTGGATGTAATAACGCTGAAATGAAAAAAAATTAAACTGAAAGCACATAGCAGATAAAATTAAAAAAAAACACCGAGGCGATAAGACAGAAATTATGTTGTGAATATAAGGAGTGGAAGTTTTTCTCCACTAATTCATTGAAAGCTTCAAGAATTATATTTTTAAAATAATCGAAATTGTGGCTATCATAAAAATAACAAACATTGCCAATTTTGTTAAAAAAAGCCGCATGTGTGATGATGAGGAAAGAAAATATTCGGACATAAAATGTGACGCCACAAGTAATAATTGAAGTTATATTTTTCCCGAGAGTAAATTTATTTGCAAATATCTTTGCTTTTTTTCCTCATTAGCAAAACGGTAAACTGACTTTTGCCGCACCCTGTATATTTCGATCTTCCCTGCTCTGAAAACACTTCAAGTATTTCCTATAATAATAGAATTAATCAATTTTATTAGAAATCAACAACGATCAAGGCTCTTGATATAAAGGAGAAGTTTTCCAGCTGACGTTTCTTGTGGTTTTTCATTAAAGATAATTTCTTTCTTCCTTATTCTTTATGTGAAATTAACACCAATAATAAAAAATCTTTTACTACCAAATAGTTTTCTCATAGGACAATTTGCTTAGTATAATGGAGACGGAAATAATGAAATATCCAATGAAATGACAGACTGAGAAAAACGAAAACTAATAATATTAGGTAAGGAACGTCAATTTTTCATATACTTATAAAAACAATTGTGTGAATGTAATAAAAACTTTGATGTTAATGTAGTAGGCTTAGACGCCTTCGAATATGTAGGATAGTCTAAAGTGAGCATGTACATGCGAGTCTACCCGAATACCGTCTTCGGAACCTCGAATCGTTATTTTAAATTTTGAAAGTAGTCAATTATATTGAAATGCACAGACGTAAATTATACTTGACGCTTTGATAACAATTTTACAAAAATATACGTACACAAGACAAGGTTATTCTTCGAAAAAATTAAATTACTTTTCAATTTCGCCAAATCTAAAAAAAAAGCGGTGATTCTTTTAGCTTTGCGCATGCGCAGTCGTTATGGTAGTACACATTCCTTCTAGTTTCTATTTTCAGTGAGTCTGAAATGACATTCACAATATGATATGTCTTATACATATATGAAATATTTCCCTCCTACTGTCAGAAATGTTTCTCCAGTGAGGTCATTGCAAGAAACGCAATAACAATGAGCTCAAAACCCAATGGCAATAGCCTACTTGTCGTCTATGTATCGTGCTTCAAACTGTTAAGAATTTACAAAATCTCAAATGAGATATAGAAAATATTTAATAATACTTACGGAATCATCAAGGAGAATTTGGACTACAGGCATATTACTATAATTCACTTTGTGCACGTACAACAACACTGAAGATAGCTTATTCAGTTCACAATACTATATCAGTAATAAACATATACCTCTTAAGTGAAATTTAATTAACTACTTTTGAGTTATATTTTCACTCACTATATAGTTTGAGACATTAGTGTGCAATATCTTCTTTTTATCTTATAGCTATAGACTAAAGGCCTATTCACAATGATATTAATGGTAATGGTATTATTAATGATTATGTTTATACTTAAAGCATATACTTAGAAGAACAACACTGTGAATGTAATAAGAATTTTGAAGCCAACATAGTATGCTTTGACATCTTCGATCTCGCAGCATAGTCTGAACTGCGCATGCGCCAAATCTAGCTAACAATTTCGATTTTGACATTTCAGTCGCGCATGCGCAGTAGAGATCATGCTACAAGGTCTTCCTGGCATCCATTTTCGGTGCGTAATGTCGTTTTCACGTACCAGTAATACGGTTCAGTGGTCAAATTTATATATTGAGTATAATAATAATGTCAAATAATGTCTTAATTATAGTATTTATCCACAGAACATTTATATAGAGAAATGGAATCTCCTTATCCGTTTTTCGTAACACAAATGCCTGGAAGACTCTAGAAGATTGTAAAATCATTAATTTCATTTTGACAGTTATCTGCTGAAGAGTGAAAAGATGTTTTGATATTTTTCAAAAGTTTGGGATAGTTTTCACTCTGCAGGCAATCTAGTCCTACAGGATTTATTTTTAGGTTCTCTGAACGCATAAAACCATTAAGGGAATACGGATATTTGAAATATAAGTACTCTATGTTGAAAGAAAACTTTGTACCTGTGTAAAGTGAATTGAAAAAGAAGCGTTGGGCGCTTGGAATACAAAAATTATGACACAAAGCGATATTCTCTATAGGCTTGTTTCTTTATATTATATTTATTTTCGGTGAGGACGGGAATCGAACCCACGAAAGATGAATCCAAGAGTTACAAACTGTCATTTATACAAGTGAAGCTAAAATAAGCGTGTTAAAAACGGATCAATCTGTGTCTCATTTTAAAATTAGAAAGACTAACAATGCGTAATAATGTGCTAAATTGGCAGTAAAAATCTCCAAATTTCCATTTATTTCATCTATGTTCTTCCCTCCCCATTCAAAAAATTTTGTAATCATATATTGAGATTGAGTGTAGCTCGTGTGTACCTCACACCATCGTTTATATATTATCTAATCCATAAACAATTCCTCAACTTCCATAATTATCGGATCGAACAACTCGAAACCATAGAATCTAATTGGAGTTTAATGCGGAGTCATTAAAGAAGAAGAACATTCGGTTGGTTTTATGACCCGATTAAAGAAGAAGAACATTCGGTTGGTTTAATGACCTGAGTAAACAAGAAGAACATGGGGTTGGTTCTATGACCCGAATGACCATAGTAGGTAGCAAAGATAAAATAGGTAGTCTACGAGAGTGATAGCGAAGAATTTCATTGATGCAGCGTCAAAATTTATATTAGCGTGAGTTCATCTAATAACCTCAATACTCTGCAATATTTTGACATATTTGTACCCTTTATCGTAGTGATATTTATTTTGGTGATATTCATGTTAGAATACCTTAATTATGGATGTAAGTATTACCTTTTCTCACATGATTCTCTCCCTACCCGAATAAACCTATGCTCCAGAATATATTTCCAAAACTGATTTTTCTCTAAATCTCATGCTGAATCTCATTTAATTTCGTAATATTTTCACCTTCATATAATAATCTTTCAACTGATTATTGAAAAATTGATACTGTTACTAGAATAAGTAAATTACCATTTATAGTCAACTTCATGCATAAATTTTCTTTTTCAGTTCCCAAATGAAGATGAAAAACCGGTGAAATCTCTTTCGCAAAATAACGCTGAATCAAATTATATTGAAATATCAATGGCCAATGTAAATAAAACTACCTTCATTAGCCCTGTGAATGATGTTAATTCTAAATGTGAATCGATTAAAGAAAATGGTGTAAAAACCGAAGACATACCTCCTGTCAATGTTTGGACAAAGAAGTCTTGGGCCAGTCTGTTCAAAAAAGATACTCCTGAGATTAATGGACATTTGGTAAAGAGTGATGTGGAAATGCCTAGTGTTAAGGCAACAAACGAAGCACATAAGGAACCCAAAGTAACCAAATATATACATCCTGCAACTTATAGATTTTCAGAATTTTTGCAGAATTATAAAATTAACACCAAAACTATAAATCTTCAACCTAGAGGATTGATTAATAAAAGCAACTATTGCTATATAAATTCAATCTTACAAGCACTCCTAGCCTGCCCTCCATTGTGCAACCTTTTGAAAGTTCTTGGAGAAGAAATAAGTGATGTTGATCAAAAATACCATTGATGAAATCAATGTAAGTATATTTATAATATCAATTCTGCAATCTGCTGTGAAAAATGTTAGAAGAATAGAAATTTATTTCTGTTTGTTTTAGGTGTAAATTCATAAATGAATTTAGTCATCTGCCATGCACAGAAGAAGGTAAAATACTTAGAAGAAAAAAGAACAAGAAGAAAAATCGACGAAGATTGGAAATAAATTCTGGAGATTCCTTTGAAGCAACGTCCTTCTATACTGTGCTGAATGGTACCAGAACTGACTCATTTTTAGATGAAGGACGACAAGAAGACGCAGAGGAATTCTTGGGGCTGCTTTTGAACGGCCTCAATGATGAAATGATGAGCGTAAGTCAAACTAATATTGCTGAATCACTCGTTAGTTCACTCTAGTCACAGTAAATTTTTCTGTTGTGTGTCTGTTTCTTCAGACAATTTCAATGAAGACTCAAGACGACATTTGAAGGTTAATTAATTGGCGGGATTCTATTATTTTATGATCATAGAGAGAGAATCAAGCTCCACTATTCTGGATTGAATGAAACGCTATAACAAACTAACTTCTTTGTACACATATAAGCAAGATTTTAAAAAATTCCTTTTTCAGATTTTGAGATTAACGCAGAGAGAAGATTCACCAAAACAAGAAACGATTCTAAATTCTGACGACTGCAAAGTGATGGGGCCGAAGAACAAAGGTGAAATTATGAGGAAGGAACATTTTGATAAAACACCAATCAGTGAGATATTTGGGGGTCTTTTATGCTCCAAAATCCACAAAACAGGCGATGAAACAACGGTTAATATTCAACCATTTTTCACTCTTCAATTGAATATAAAGAGAGCGAATACCATTATTGAAGCCCTAGAGCAGTTCACTGTAAAGAATCAGCTAGAAGGACTTACCTCATCAAAAACGAACAAAAAGGTTGACGCGTGGCAACAAGAAATGATAGAGCAGTTACCGGTAGTTCTATTGCTTCACTTGAAGTGTTTTGAATATAGATTTGACGGATGTAGAAAAATTATGAAAATCGTTAAATTTCCGATTATATTACAAATCGATACAAAAATTATATCTGGCAAAAGTTCTGTATCTGAAACGAAATATAAACTCTTCGCTGTGGTGTACCATGAAGGTGAAGAGGCTATCGAGGGACATTATATAGCTGATGTGTTCCACTCTAGCTATAACACGTGGATAAGATATGATGACTCGAAAATCAAACCTATAGATGAAAAAAGTGTTCTAAATCCACAAGGATATAGAGTACCATATCTACTTTTTTATGGTCGAACTGACTGAGAAGTGAATGGACTGATTTATTAATGATTTTTACTGATTAGTTATAAGTATCTATAAAAAAAATGTTGATCATGTGACTTATTGTATAATTTCAATTAATTGTTTGTTATTTTATGAGCGATGTACTGTAAAAACATCTATTTATAATGTTGTATACATATATATAAGATTTCAATAAACGAATTGATATAACTCTTCATTTTATTTAACGATTTCTTCAGTATGGAAGAGGTTTGTACATTTCCTTTTTCAACGATGAGGGCTAATTGAAAATCAAATATACTTGTAAAATATTCATGTATAAGTGGAAATTTAGATCCACATGTTTCTTGTTATTTGAACAGAACTAACAATTCAATAGAGAGTTTTAAGTATTTTATCCCAATTTGACGTTTAAACGCGACAATATTCAACCCATGGTAACAAGGGTCACTTGACGTTTATCCACCTAGTGAACTGAATTTTTTTTAATTCACTAGTGTAATGAAATGTTCTCCACTCATTTTCTCTACATTATTCTCTTCAAACACAATGCACGTAAGACTCATTTTAAAGTATGTTTCCTAAAATTTATAGAAAACTCTACATTAAAAGTCAATTCTATCATTAAAGTAAAAATTAAAATCATTAAATCTCGTTATGAATTTGAATTATACCTAATATTTCCTTTAAAAAGTATTCATCATTTGAAAATTCATCAAAATGGGATAAAATTCGGTATACGACACGTGAGTTTATTCACTCGAAGAAACTGACCCTTATATAAGCTTCACAGGTATGTATGTCAGTTTGTAACTATCCTTCTTCAAGCGGAAGTGGCTCATTACTGTGAAAAGATCCCACTTCTCCAATGCGTCCGTTGGACGAGCGGTGTAAGGAGCGCGTCTTCTGTGACGTCAACTCTTGGATTCATCGATCTTTGGTTCGATGCTTGACCTCGCCGAAAAAAAAAAAAAGATTTTTCGCCATATTCAAAGATTTTAGAATATTTGAATTTCGGGCTTGATTTCAACACCTTGATGCGTTAGCTGTGCCTGAGTGAAACACTGGCCTACTCTTCGAAGTGCAATCATAAGTTAATGATTAATATAATAGTCCAGTCAATAAAGCCTGGGGAACGAAATAATTAGCGGCAATGAAAATTTTTGCTTTTGTTGTTTGGGACAAAATATAGGATACCCAAAAAAATTTTCAACCCTCTGGAGGAAAGGCTTGAGGGGAAGGGGTAAAATAGGTTTTTTCTTATAACTCTGGATAAAAATTCCGAACGGTTTGAAATTTTTAGGAATAGTTAAGTAAATAATTATACATCCTGTATTGAAATTTCAACCCTCTGGGGTGACGGCTAAGCGGTGGAAGGGTTAGGAAAGGTTTTTTTCCTATAACTTCGGATAAAAAATTCCGAATGGGTTGAAATTTTGAAGAATGGTTAGGTTGATGATTATACATCTTGTATTAAAATTTCAACCCTCCAGGGTGAAGTCTAAGCAGTGGAGAGGGCGAAAAAGACTTTCTTCTCATAACTCCGGATAACGAATTCCGAATGGGTTGAAATTTTGAGGAATGGTAAAGCATACAATTATCTATCTCGTGTTAAACTTTCAACCCTCTGGGGTGAAGGCTAAGGGGTGGAGGGGTTGAGAAAGTTTTTTTCTTCATAACTTCGGATAAAAAATTCCAAATGGGTTGAAATTCTGAAGGGTGGTTAAGCATATAATTATCTATGATGTGTTGAAATTTCAACCCAGTGGGATGAAGGCTAAGCGGTGGAGGGGGCGAAAAAGACTTTCTTCTCATAACTCCGGATAAAGAGTTCCGAATGGGTTGAAATTTTAAAGAATGGTAAAGCATACAATTATCTATCTCGTGTTAAACTTTCAACCCTCTGGGGTGAAGGCTAAGGGGTGGAGGGGTTGAGAAAGTTTTTTTCATCATAACTTCGGATAAAAAATTCCAAATGGGTTGAAATTCTGAAGGATGGTTAAGCTTATAATTATCTATGATGTGTTTAAATTTCAACCCTGTGGGATGAAGGCTAAGCGGTGGAGGGGGCGGAGAAGGCATTTTTCTCATAACTCCGGATAAAGAATTCCGAATGGTTTGAAAATATAGAGCATGTTTAAAAAAATAATTATTCATCTTGTGTTGAAATCTCAACCCTCTGGGGCGAAGGCTATACGCTGGACGGGGTAGGAAAGTTTTTTTCCTCATAACTTCAGATAAAATAAAATTCTGAACGGGTTGAAATTTTTAAGGATGGTTAATTTGGTACTTATCCATCTTGTGTTAAAATTTCAACCCTCTGGGGTGAAGGCTAAGCGGTGGGGGGGCTTTCTTTCCATTACTCTGGATGAAAAATTCCGAAAATTTCAACCTTTTGCGACCAAGGTCAAGTAGTCGACGGGTTGAAAAGAAAATGTTTCCGAAACCTTTCATAAATAATTCCGAAGAGGTTGAAATTTAAAAGTATGGTTGGGCAGAATGTCATTCATCTCGTAATGAAATCTCAATTCTTTGGGTTGGAGGTTAGGGGAATTAAAACGTACAAAAATTCTCAATCAAACCATTCATTATAGTGAAATTGTTTTTTCAATCAATTAAATTCCCCCGCTATTTTCCGCACTCAATTCAGGAAAAAATACTCTAATCGCTATAAAATGGAACTTTATCCGCTATAAGTGTGGAGTAATCTCCGTATCGTTGTTATAACGAACTCAACCTCGAAACCCATTCTTGAGTATAAAGAATGATTTTTTTACATGTAAAACTACTCACAGATTGTTCAACTGCCGAACATAATTGTTTCGTGTCTCACGAAACTGTAACAGCTCACTATAGCTTTTCGAAATATATCTGTACCATGATTTACTCCATACATTGTTTCTTGATAAGGACGAATACATTTTTTTTTTTCAAAATTTTTAAATTTTCATATTAATAGTCTTGAGGAATATCATGACTAATTACAACATAATTTGCTTTCTCGCAGGTCCGCTTTCTCTTTGATGTTAAATTCTCAAAGTCTTGATATTTTCCGTAATTAGAAAACAAAGTACATTTGAAAAATTGGGAAATTCGTGAATTGTTCAAAGTTCACAATTTTCATCAAACAATTCCGGCCATATTCGATTTTTAGTCTGTAAGACACGCTCATCGATAATCGCATTACGATATCAACAATGATTTCCCCCTCAAATAACGAAAAAGGGTAAGTCGCTGAATTCCAAGGTCCATAATGTCCATAAATCGCTAGATAATCATTGTCCTTAATTCGGCTCATATAGGGTATCTGTCAAAAAACCTTTCGGGTAGAAGGGTCAAGGATGCGCGCTACCTGTGTACCGACCAAATTGAAAAATACCGTTGAATCTTGTGTTGAAATTTCAACCCTCTGGGGAAAAGGCTAAGCGGTGGAGGGGGTGGTTAATGTTTTCTTTCCATAACTCTGGGTAAAAAATTCCGAATGGGTTGAAATTGACCGAGATATTTGGACAATTAACCTATTCTGAAAATATGAAATCTCTAGCTCATCAGGTTTAGATGCTAGGGAGTATACGGACGGATCGGCCGGACGGCCGGCTAGACAGACTCAACTTTCGCCACGGATTCTTCATCGGGGAGTCAAACCCAATCGATTGAGACCAATTTCGGGTCGATGTTTCAAAATTACAGACATTTAGGCAGAATGATAGGTACTCTGTTCGAGTGAACAAGAGCACCAAAAAAGGTTAGTGGTGATTTTTTTGGAAAATCAAGTACTGGATCGCAAATATGGAGGAAATCCATAACGTTGAGTGGGCCTTTTTCAGTTCAAGATGTCTACATACACAAAAACAGAACGAAGATCCAAATTAAAACATTGAGCCATGTTTTTGTTTCAATCGATCGAATTTTCCACATAATTCAAGTATCACGTTTACTGCTCTGAGCTCATAATATTCAACAAATTGAGAAAAGAAAATGTTCTCCCTTTTTTCACATTTTTGCTCCAGACCATGGTTAGATTTTCCAAACTTATCTGAAATGTTGTTAATACAAGCAATGTCTGCAATTGAAATGTGGAAAAAGTTCAGGAAATTTTTTTTCCTCATTTTGTTAAAGATTATGAGATCAGAGCAAACAACGTTATTCTTTAATTTTATCAAAATTTTGACCGAGTCAAACAGAAAAATGGCTGGGTGGATTAGATAGTCTTTTCGTTGAGTTTTTGTGGACATATTGTACTATAGTACAATAATCAATATTTTCGATCCAGTGCTTAGCTTTCGAAAAAACCACCCTTTTTTGTTGCACTTTTAAATGCCTGTGACGAAACAGCTATGGCTATGAGTTGAAGGATATTCCTTCAAGTTTCTGCAACCTCCCTTCAATTTTCTGTATAAACATTGGTTGCTGAGATATCGAGAATCAGAAACATATGAATCCTTTTTCATTTGAAGACCGATAATAACTCTGCCAGATATGGACGTATCAAGATCGAAGAAAATAGTAATTGAAGCTGAATGAACAAGGTATCCGATCATTATGGTTGCTTAGCAAAGAATTGTTTTCCACTCTCGTAGACCAAACAGAAGTGTTAAAAAAATTTTGAACTTTTTTTGTCGCTGATATCTCTAAGATTACTCATCGAGCACTAACGCAACAAAATTTTAGAGCTTTAATCCAAAATCTCAACACTTGGAGCTACAATTTCCAAGTTTTTGATTTTTCATACAACCATTTATCTCAATATAATATGATATACATGTTTATTCTTATTATCCTCAGTACGATGAGAATCTATTTCTAGTGCATCAATTTTCTTATATACCGGATCTGAATTTTTAGTTATAGGACTGTTGATAAACACGGGGTTTTTATTCATAGCATGATCTTCAATAGCTTCTCTTTCCTTATTCTATTTTTCTAATTGTTCAATATTTTTCTTCCTTTCCTCTTTCAATTTTTCAGAAATGTCATTTAAATTTTCATCGTAACCTTCAACGTTATCTTGAATTCTTTATTCGTGTGATTTTTCGATTGGTAAAGAATAATTTAAATCTGCTTTTAAAATTTGCATTGGAGTCATATCGATACTAAAATGATACGAATTATTATAACACGAAATTGCCTGCGATAATTTATTTCGAAACGTTGAATTTTTATTTTATAATGTCCTTAATTGTTCAATCGATGTGGAATGAAACCTATCTAAAAGAGCATTTGAATTCGGATTAAAATTTGGTATATAATATATATCTATCTGATGAATCTTACAAAATTCTTGGACTACGCTATTTTTAAATTCGAGTCCATTATCACTTGTGAATATATTCGGAATAACATAATGACTGGAATACGCTATTGACTTGTCCACAATTTCTGTTCCAGTTTTCTGGAGTTATAAATAACATTGTCCATATCGCGAAAACGAGTCAATTACACTTAAACAATAAATTTGTCCGAGTCTTATAGTATCACATTAATTATGTGGAAAAGGTTTCACTCCTATTGGATTTGGTTGAAAATTTAACTTTATAGGTGAACATTCATATTTTATATATATATAGCCTTTGTTTCATGATATTGTTGAATTCTACGAGTTTGTTCTTCTTGGTTCTCTACGTCTTCTGAAAATGTCTTTGAGATTTAAAAGTTCAAAGTTTTATAGTCCATCTTATTCTCAGAATATTGATAAGAGGTTTTTCTATTTCTGGGAATATAAAATATATCGTATACGGTTCCTGTGGTTGAAAAAATTTTTCAATGAACTTAAATATATTATTTTCGATGGAATTAACATCAACTCTTAACTTGAGATTAACTCTGAATAATAATAATTTTATCATATTGAAATTGAAGGCTGTTTTCGAAATAATTTGTAGAGAGAAAGTATTTACACATTTTCCTCTGTAAGAAATTTCTAAAATTGGATTTTCCTCGCTGCTATGAACAGTTATGTCACTATGAATAATAATATTTTTAATTTTTGGTTCGCTGAGATCCTCATTATCTGAATTTGGTAATTCATTATCACGTTCTCCGAACAGATTGATACATTCTTCTCATTCTTCATGAGATATATGATTGATTATAGAAAGTGAATCGTCTTCGATTGGATTCATTTCAACTTTTTCAATATAATTTAATCTTTGATAATTGGTTCTTTTCTGTATGAAATAAATTGTTGATTTGATATTTGATTCCTTAAAAATGTAATTTATCATTTTGAAAATAATTGATTATTTCAACTCATCTAATCCACATACTATCTTGGAAATAGCTGAAAGTTTATCACCGTTGAATTCACATAATTTTTTCAGATTAACTATTTACTTGAAAATATTTTCATATTCTGGTTCATCATAATAATATTGCTCAGTTATAAAAAAATGAATATTCTGTTCATTATTCTCGAGTGATGCAACTCTACCTACACATTTGTTTTGAGATTTTAATTTGTTTACCTTTCCAAATTCACTGAATTAGGTTCTTCGAGAGAAAATAACCAATCAAGGGGTTTGTGGTCTGTAAAACTGGTGAATTTTCTACCATAAAGGCATGGACGAAATGGTGAACAGCCGTGTAAAATACCGAGACGTTTTTCTCAATTACATTATAATTAATTTCAGTTTCATTTCGATGTCCTACTGCAAAAAGCTACACAAAGATCATTTGGGACTTGACCTTATCATAAAACTGCACCGACAACGAATCCTGATACGTCCGTGGTTAATATAAAATATTTATTAAAGTTTGGATATCTCAATACAGGGTAGTTCATCAAATTATTTTTTCACAATTGAAATGCTTTTATGTACTTTGGATCCTCAATATTTATTTTTGCATCCTTGTTCAAACA
Organism: Micraspis discolor; assembly: GCA_030674115.1. Classification (NCBI taxonomy): domain Eukaryota; kingdom Metazoa; phylum Arthropoda; class Insecta; order Coleoptera; family Coccinellidae; genus Micraspis; species Micraspis discolor. The sequence goes on from JARTUT010000587.1 coordinate 15,881, forward strand.
TAATGTTGGAGGTTTTGTGAATTTAGGAAAGTAAGGAATGGATTTTCTGTAATATCCTACATGACCAAGAAATGATTTAATTTCAGTTTGAGTTCAGGGAATGGAAAAGCATGAAATAGCTTTCAATTTATTCGGATTCGGTTTAGTATATTCTCTTGTTAAAACATGTCCAAAAATTCGAATTCTTCTTTAAATAATTAGCATTTATCTGAGTTTATCTTCAAAATATCCATTCTAAGTGTTTCTTAAATGTTATGAATATCTGCCAGATGTTGGTCGGTCATTTCCGAAAAAATGACAACATCGTCCATATACACGTAACAGCATTTTGCAATTAAATTTTTCAATACATTGTTCATTAAACTTTGAAATGTGGCTGAAGCATTTTTTAAACCAAAGGGCTTTTTTCAAAATTCATAATGACCGTTATCAATAGAAAAATTGTTTTCCCAATGTATTAATCATCTAAGTCGATCTGATGAAATCCGGAAGCAAGATCTTGTGACGTAAAATATTTTTTATTTCCTAATTTATCCAAAATATCTTCGATTTGTGGAAGAGGTTTCTTGTCAACAATAATTTCATCGTTCAATTTCCTATAATCGATTGCCATACGCCATTTCTTTTTCCTGATAAATCTTGTTTTTTTGGTATTAAGACTACCGGAATTATCCAAGAGGAACAACTAAGTCGAATGATTTCTTTTCTAACACCTCATTTATTTGACTTTGTATTTCTTCACTTTGACATTCGGGTTATCTATAAATTTTAGAATGTATAGGAACTTCGTTTACCGTTCGGAATTCTTGTTCTATTTCAATTCATTGGTTGTCCTGGTAATTGCAATACGCATCGATATTATGTTCAAAGATTTTGTTTAATTGAGAAAAGAGCTGTGCTAAGCACCGAAAAAGTGCTTCGAGCACTAAGCCCTAAGCACTTGGAAAAAAGGCTTCTAGTCTCGAGTTCTATTCACCGCTTTCGACAGAAGGCTCCGGATTACCGAGCACTTTTGCAAAAGTAATTCAATATTTCGAGCACTAAGCACTAAGCACTTTAGTGGGAACTATTTTATGTAATGTTGTTTGATTGAAATGAGAACTCTTTAGCTTCATCGACATATCTAAAATTATGATTTCGAGACTGGGAAAAACTCAAAAGCCATTTCATTTGTTTTGTGAAACGCATGCATTCAATTTACATTCTGGTACTAGTTAATCTTATTCGTCGATCTGAATCTGAATGGCTGTTCCTAATCACTGCATAAAGTTGAATTAATAATCGAGGACCAATTATTTTATGAGCGAGAACACATTACTGAAAAAATGTGGAAAGCACTGACGTGAGATCAGGAGCTTTTACGCGCTTGTTCTAAAGTCTTTTCTCAGACTTAAAAGAGTGCGATTCAAAATCAGCCAGCACAATGAGTGAGAAAGAATCAATAAACATATATCTTAAATGGAAGTTGAGTGAACTTACAGTTCAGCAAATTTTTCGATCTGGCATTCTTTCCACATTTCTATACCATATATAAGTTGTTGTAGTTGTGTGTCATCAATTATAAACGAATTTCAGATTCATAATAGCTGAGCTATTGGACAGGTTTGGCCCAATAACTAACTTGACTTATATTTGGATAATAAACTAATTCTATTAATATGGAATCTCTATCTCATCTCTTTCGGAAGATAGAGAATATTCAGCCAAACATTTTCAAATTGGACTACCGTTTCTACATCACGAGTCACATCCAACCGATGGCGATCATTTTCAGCTCGATATTCAGAAATTACAGACATTTGGGAAAAAATAGTCCTTTTTGTCGCAAAACTCATAATGACATTTCCATTCAGAATATGACAACTGCACACACCACTATTTCAGACATGTTTGTCATAAAAATGAACCCACAGAATTAGTTTCATTTTCGGCTCAATATTCACTCATTATGACAACTTGTCATAAAATTAAAACCACCCTCATTGAGATTTATAGTTGATGTGATGTGAATTCATAGATAGAAATATAACCTGTGACTTCATTTTCAGAAAAACTCTTATATCTTCTGGAGATTGTACGCTATAATGATGAAATTCTGAAATATTTTAGGTACCTATACCCTGCATAAATGCCCTAAATTGTTGTGATCTGACGAATAACTTATGAGATATCGTGTATTGAAAAGAAACATTTTGGGAATTTTTAAAAAATTTTCTCTTAAGACGATTTTCTCGAAATTTGGCACACTCCTTCCTTTAATCGCTATCTAGACATTCTCTAAGTTACGAATCGATAGGATGAATATTCAAGAAATTAATGTTATTAACTGCTAAACTATTCGATGGATTTGGCCCAATAACGAACTTGACCGAGATATTTGGACACTCGACCTATTCTGAAAAAATGAAAACTCTAGGTCCCTTCCTTCGAAAAATAGAGAGTATACGGCCGGAAGGCCGAACATACTCAAGTTTGACCTCGAATTCTTCATCAGGAAGTCAAACCCAATCGATTGAGGCCATTTTCAGCTCGATATTCGAAAATTACAGACATTTGGACAGAACGATAGCCAAAAAATTTTCTGGCCTTCATAACCATAAAGTCAAATCAATGGTGACTGAAGAAATACTGAATATTAATTCAAAACGATCATATTATCTTTGCGCACATAAAAAAATCAAATACCGTACCTGCTTATATTGACCCTACTTCAAGAATTCGGAAAGGCTTAGTGCTTATCGGATTACTAAGCACTAAGATTCTCGCGAGAGTGCTCCGAAAAACAAGCACTAAGCACTAGCTTTTGAAAAGTGCTCGCGAGCACAGTGCTCGGAAGCACTAAAGTGCTTAGAGTGCTTTCTCGAGCACTAAGCACAATGCTTTGGCACAGCTCTGATTGAGAAGTAATTTCAGGTTCTAAGTGTGAAAGATCAATCGGTATGTCAATAGGATTTTGATATACCTGTTGGTTTTTAAATGGGTTTCTGCAAAATTCTAATCCATTAGTTTTACCCTTTCTGATTTTAGATTTTCATTACGCAATGTGAGCCAATCCAATTCAAGAATACGATACGTGAATCGATTCGTTTTTAACACGCTTATATTAGCTTCACTCGTAGGTATGACAGTTTGTAACTCTTGGATTCATCGATCGTGGTTTCGATTCCCATCCATGCCGAAAATAAATATAATTGAAGAGAACACGCATATGAAGAATAACGGGATAAAAATTGTAAAATTCAATTTATGGAGCGCTTGAAATACGAAAATTATTACACAAAGCGCCCCACGATTCTCTCTCAATTTTACTAGTATGTTCCTCTACAATAGTGTTTTTTATTCATTTTAAACCATAATTATTTTTTACCCTTGAGTATATATATTCTTTTGAACTTTTGGCTTACAATATTCAGTTAGCAAACAATAAAGCATACAGATCAGGGGTTAGTGACGGGGTGTCATACAAATCGGCGTATCACATAAAAGCCTAGGGAAAAATCCCCCGTAAAAAAAAACCCTGGCTCCCCGCCTAAGTGTGAAAGTACAAAAATAAGCTGAAATATAATTGGGATTTCTTTCTTCAAGAGTGGTCTTCTATTGATGGAAACAGAGACTTCTTCAAGGTGTCCACATCGAATCTGGAAATAAAAAGACAAAAGCAGAAAAAAGAACTGAATATCAAAAATACAAAATTTGAAAGAGATAAAGAAAACTTCCTCAAATTAGCCTTTTTGGATTAACTCGATATTGTGAATTATGGATTTTTTAACATAACAAGCTAAACCGTAAATTTTACTAAGGAGATAATCAATGAATACATAACCTTTTATGGTTCCTCTTCAACGAAGATTTTTTTTTTTAGTATCCGTATGTGAGTCTTGAAGGAGAATAATCTCAGCACCATAGTCCTTCGTTAGGTTAGAAGTTAGTTAGTTAGTTAGTGACTGTCATAAAAATATTAACAGTCCAGTCAATAAAGCCTGTGGGAACGAAATAATTTGCGGCAATGAAAATTTTTGCTTTTATTGTTTGGGGCAAAATATAGGATACCCAAAAAAAATTTTCAACCCTCTGGAGGAAAGGCTTAAGAGGGGAGGGGGTAAAAAAGGTTTTTTTCTTATAACTCTGGATGAAGAATTCCGAACGGGTTGAAATTTTTAGGGATGGTTAATTAAATAATTATACATCTTGTATTAAAATTTCAACCCTCTGGGAAGAAGGCTAAGTGAAGGAGGGGGTGATTAAGGTTTTTTTCTCATAACTCGGGAAAAAAATCCGAATGGTTTGAAATTTCAGGGAATGGTTAAGCATACAATTATCTATCTAGCTAAGTGGTGGAGGGGGTGACAAAGGTTCATCTTCTCATAACTTCGGATAAAAAATTCCGAATGGGTTGAAATTTTAGAGCATGGTCAAGTATAAAATAGTTTATCTCGTCTTGAAATTTCAACCCTATGGAATGAAGGCTAAGCGGTGGAGGGGGCGAGGAATGTTTTCTTTTCATAACTTCTTTAAAAAAAATTCCGAACGGGTTGAAATTTTGAAGCATTGTTAAGTTAATGATTACATAGCTTATATTGAAATTTCAACCCTATGGGGTAAAGGCTAATCGGTGGAAGGGGTGAGAAAGTCTTTTCTCTCATAAGTCCGGATAAAAAAGTCCGAATGGGTTGAAATTTTAGAGCATGTTCAAGTAAAAACTTATCCATCTTGAATTGAAATTTCAACCCTCTGGGGTGACGGCTAAGCGGTGGAGGGGGTAGGAAAGATTTTTTTCTCATAACTTCGGATAAAAAATTCCGAATGGGTTGAAATTTTGAAGATTGATTAAGTAGATGATTATACATCTTGTATAAAAATTTCACTCGAAAATTGACCAGGATGTCCGGCGGAAATATCATCATGATGTTGACGAAGTAGGCTCTTCCTGAACTCCTAGGTACCACCAATTTCCAACAATCCCCGCATCTCCTAAACCAGGATAAGGGCGGAAACTATTTCCAAAGTAAGCCATGCTCCTCCCTCCAGGTAGGGTATTTGTCCGGAAATGTGTTCAAGTCTTCTCCATCTTGAGATACCAAGGATCCTAGACTTATGGAACAGCTGGCGATCATCAGAGTCCAGCACCTCGTCCCAAACCTGGGACGGACCTGGACAACATATCAGGCACGACATTCAGTTTACCCTTGCGATGGACAATTTCAAAGGTGAAGGGCATAGGCGCAAACTCCAACGAGCCAATCGACCCTGTGGGTCCTTTGGTTATGCAGCCCGCAAAGAGTGGTGATCGGTAATTTTGAAGAAGGTACCCTCCAGGTAATGGCGTAGTTTTCAACAGCCCAAATCACGGCAAGGCACTCACGCTCCGTGGTCGAATAGTTGCGCTCTTGTCAGTTAACGAACGGGAAAGATAGCACAAGACTCTCCCATCATCAAATTGTTGGGTGAGAACGGCCCAGTCCGTAGGCGGAATCAACCACAATGAACTGGCGATCAAAGTCAGGGCAAGTGAGTACGGGGCAGACGCTAGCTTTCTTTTATTTCACTGAAAGCTAATTCACCTGGGGTGTCAATTCCAGCGGACATTTTTCTTAGTCAAATTCGAGAGGGTTCGCTCAAATCGGCCAAATTAGGAATGAACCGGCGATACCATGCGGCGGTTCCCAAAAAGGAACGGATGGCGGCAACATTAGTGGGAGTAGGAATACTCAAAATAGCCTCGACCTTTTCAGGATCCGGGCGAAGACCATGTCTGTCGACAACATACCCCAAATATTTCAGCTGAGGGCGACAAAAAAACATTTTTCACGCTTCACGACAAAACCAGCCGCTATAAGCCTATCCAACACCTTACCCAAAATTTCTAAGGTGTGGCGAAATCTCCACTAACGATGACAATATCGTCCAAGTACACAAAGACGTACGGCTGAAGATCAGGACCAAGAAACCGTCCATAATACGTTGGAAAGTAGCGGGAGAATTGTTAGTCCGTAAGGCAAGCGTCGAAACTGATATAAGCCGCGACCAGGGACGGTGAAAGCCGTATATTCCCTCGAGTTAGAAGCCACCTGAACGTGGTGATAGGCCGTTTTATATCCAAAGTGCTCAACACACGAGCATCGCGCAATTTGTCTAGTATTCCAGGATATATGGAATAGGATAAGCGTCCCTCTTGGTGACGGCATTAAGGCGCCTATAGTCGACGCAAAAACGATAAGTACCGTCCTTCTTAGGGACGAGACAGACTGGTGAAGACCACGAGCTACCAGAAGGTTCAATTATTCCCTTTCTCAACATATCATCAATTTCCGCGTCTATGATCTTTTGTTTGTGGGGAAACTGGATACCAACGTTGTTTGAATCTCCGTATCGTTGTTATTACGAACTCAACCTCGAAACCCATTCTTGAGTATAAAGAATGATTTTTTTACATGTAAAACTACTCACAGATTGTTCAACTGCCGAACATAATTGTTTCGTGTCTCACGAAACTGTAACAGCTCACTATAGCTTTTTTCGGAAATATATCTGTACCATGATTTACTCTATACATTGTTTTCTGATAAGGACGAATACATTCTTTTTTTTTCAAAATTTTTAAATTTTCATATTAATAGTGTTACTGCAACTCGTTATTGTTAGTTAAGTTCATTTATTTTCTGTTCCAAAATGCTTGTTCGTTTCATGCGGCCCACGTATGTTCATTTCTTTCTCTATGGACGTATATTTACGTGTGGACATATGTTGGAGATATATGACAGTGCCAGACGAAAGCAGTCGTAATTCGAATACAGACGTCGACGCTCGTTCGATGCAGTGCAAGACTTTTCTTCGTTTCTTCGCAATTTTTTCGTTAATTTCTACAAATTAGAAATCTCTGGTGAAAAAGTGACTGTTCAGGCTCGTGAGTGACACGTTCAGCCGTGCTGTGAAACCAACAGGTACGCAAAGTCGATACTCCAACATTTCGTGTTTTCGAGTCATTTTTTCACCGGAATTTCATTGTTGATTTCTTTTGCTTTCATTCGATTTCAAAGGCCGTGTCGTGCTATTTTGTCCTTCTTGAGCCGCATATTTTCGAACCGCGTTTTCAAAATTATTATGATCAAGCATTTTGGAATTTTTTCATTTAGTTTTTCATTTGCATTTATTTCAATCTGTCATTATTCACGTGACTCGGAAAACTTGATAAGATATCGAACACATTCATAAATCCTTTAATATCTGCGCATGTTATTAAAAGAATTTAGCTTTCATTACCTTTCATTTGTTTTTCTCATCTATGCTCATAATCCTTGATTCAAAACATAAACAAAGATTGACATTCTTGTTTTTGTTTATTTACATTTCATTATTTTCATTTGTTTATTTTCAACCTGATTTTCAATTTAATAGATTCAATCTTAATTATTTGCTTTATTAATTAATTTAGTTCTTTTCAATCGGTTAGTCTATTTACTTTTTCGAAATTACTCAAAACGAAATTCATATTGTTTTCTGCAGTATACCTGAATAATAATAATGGCGACAAAATTGAAACAACTCAAAGCTCGTCGTCAAATTGTTATTGATGATCTCGAGGAAATTCTCAATTTAGCACAATTCGCTGTCATCACTGATGAAAGTCTCCATGTTAGATTCAAATTAAGATGTGAAATACTTGACGATATTCTCGTGGACTTTCAAAATTTACATACGTTCTATTGTCTCTATGATAGTATCTTCCGAAGAACCCGAATTGAACACTGAGAAGTTATTCGAACAGCCTTTATGGATAATTATTACACCATCAGAACAACTTATGTTAATTTATTTCCTGTAGTAAACATTCCAGTAAAAACCAAGACAGTTGCTCTATTAGTTCGCCAAATGTTAAACTTCCAAAGATAGTATTGCCCATTTTCAATGGGAATTATAAAGAGGGCTCTCACTTTTTCTGATATGTTCCAAAGTTTGGTACATGAAAATTTAACTTGAGTCAAATAGAAAAGTTTCAATACCTCCTTAGTTCACTTTCTTCTCATGCTTTAAATTTAGTTAAAGGATTTCCATTGATCTTTAAGAAAATTATGAAAGCGCTTTTTCAGACATTGGCGGAAAGATATCAAAATAAAAGACTTTCGCTAATACGTGTTGGAAGGAAATCTGTAATGTTCCGAAGCTACAGGGTGATTCAGCTAAAGACCTTAGGCGAATTCTAGAAGTTTTTGCGGAAAACTTATCGGTATTAAGGAATTTAGGTTTACTCGTTGACCAGTGGGATTTTGTTTTATTTCACATTCTCATTCAGAAATTAGATTCAGCAACGATCAAACGTTTTGAATTACAAGAATGTTCAACAGATATTCCGTCGTTTGTCAATTTGCGAAATTTCCTGACAAATCAGTGTATAGCCTTGGAGGTAGTAGCTCTTTTCTCTTCCGTCGAAAACTCATTCAGTTTCAAATTCTCCAGTTTTGAAATCTAGTTCTCTCTCAACGAATAAAAAGAAATTCGACTCTTTCTCGTTCAAACGGAAACTGAATCATTCAAGAAACATTTAACCTGTAATTATTGCAAGTTAGCTCATAATATTTACAAATGTCCATCATTTTTGGAACAAACTGTTCAAGATCGGTTCAAGATTGTGAAGAACAAAATTGGTGTATCAATTCGCCTCCATTCTGGACATAAGATTAACAATTGTTCTTCAAGGTCAAATTGTCGTACTTGCTACGCAAAGCATCATACCCTGTTGCACATGCGCAATAGTGCGGAGAATGATTCTTCATCAGAGACGTTTCATTTCAATGCTGCAAATTCATCGGATTCAGGCTCAGCTCAAGTTTTAACCAATGTTTCTTCAAATTCTACCGTTCTCTTTGGCAACCGCTGAGGTCGAAATTCGTGATGCTTGGGGTAGATATCAGAAGGTCCGAGTTCTGTTAGATGGAGGCTCTCAAATAAATATTACAACTCAATCGTGTATAAATAGATTAGGCTTGAAAATTTGTAGATGCTTCATTTTCGATAAATGGAATTTGTGAAAGCTCATCTTCTCAACTAATTGCAACACTGAATGTACCTATTCGCCCATCAGTCAAATAAATCCATCATTTACATTGATGCCGTCGTGATTCCGAAGATTTGTGCGGAAATGCCGAGTTCTTTCGTAAATTATTCGTTTTTGGAATTGTGTCCATAACAAGAAGTTAGCAGATCCGAACTTTTCCATTCCGAAATCAATAGACCTTTCCTCGGAGCGGATATATTCTCTTTTAATAATACCTGACTGGGTCGTATCGAGGGTAACGGTTTAGAACCAACAGTACTTGAGACATTATTTGGTTGGGTTTTCATGGAAAGATTCAATCACCTAACATATCAGTTAACAATTTTCATTTGACATTGTCTGAATCAGGTTTAAACTCCTCGTTGAAAAGATTTTGGGAACTTGAAGAAGTTTCAGAGAATGTCATTGTATCACCAGAAGATCAATTTTGTGAGAACTTTGTCACGAGCCGCCCGGTTCCAGAGAGTGTACCAAATACCTCCCGGACTAGCTCTCAGAGCTGAGACTATTTACTAGGGCGCCACTCTCTTTATATGATGTTAAATAAAAGGAGGTATCACCACAGATCTCAGGGGAAACAAAAGAGAGAAAACGTACACGAAAACCCACTCTCTAGAAGCCAGAACAAGCTCGATCACACAAAATGAGAGTAGTGACTGGTAGGAAGAAAAAGAATCAATTGTTTAACAATTTAATCTCACCAAAAATGTGGTGATAACACTACAACTAATCAATGTCCTACCACAAAATATCTCTATCAACTTACTAGTCAAATATCTTAATATGCGTTTAACTGAATTATATTACTAAACTTATCACCCAAAGGTGAACCTCAAAGTTAGATTAATACTGGCCAGCATGAATAAAACACCTATGTAACGGTCTATATCTAGGTGACTGAACAACAGGTCAACTGTTTATCGCTATATCAATGTCTCGACCTAAGTCGTTTATATTCTCAGATAACTTAAATGCTACAATGGACTAACCTTACATAACAGTCTAAGATGTACAGTGACTGTGAACAAAAGGATATTATGGGTTCTCAACCAACATTCACTCTTCAACCCTCGTAGAAAGGAAATTAATCAATACGTACTTTCAGGCTCTTCGTAATACAATAATCTACATTACTTCCACAAGGCAAATGGCAACCAGGGTGTCTATTGTTCGATCTTCCAAGTAGAATGTGTTCAGATAGCTGAAGTACAGATGGTTTGTACAGAACGTAGATCCTACGTAGACTCACTTATTTCAGACAACCTCAAAACCGCCTCAGACAGCTCGCAGACAGTTTGCAGATAGTTCACGGAGTTCACAGACAGTTCGAGATCCGCAGCACAACAAACATAAGTACTCTCAACATAAAACGGAGCTAAAATAAAGAAGTTGCAGAAATGGGCAACGTGACCGAATATAGGTTATCTTACCTAATCTTCTCCATCGAATATCTTCCCTTTATAATCCGCATTAAGCGTTAACCTTTTCCATAAACCAAATAGAAACAGGTCTCTGTGGGGCTTAAACCATAAATCTTGTTCCAATCCGCAATCAATACGATAAAAATCCAAGAGTTTAATGGTTTGATACTCGCCAGAAAAAACGGAGAAAAGCAAAGTGACACGCTCCAGCTGATTTGCGTCAACCCGACATATACGACCACAGACGCAATCACAGAGCGGGAGAGCATTCAGTAACGCTACCATCAACAGTAGTGCCACGGGTCGGAAAATGTACTATCTGAATAGCGGCGTTGCCAATAGTTGGTCGGAACTAACGGAACGGAAATTTTAAACCGTGACAACTCCCCTTCCTTCCACAGGAGGTGAGCATAGGTCACCGACGACTCACATAAGAACCATATTGCGCACTCGCCAAACAAAACTCAACGCCAAGATGGCAAAACAATCAAAAGTGAAAGATATCTAGTCACTGAGGGCGACCAGATACCGGCCTGTCCAGCTGGGTATAACGGAAAAACTACAAGAAGAAGAAGAAAGCAATCGATTCAACCAAAAACAAAACAATAAGCCAAAATGGTCGAAATGTCAAATTTTGAAACAAGGAAAACTTAACCGGAATCCGAATCGAAGACCACGGTTAAGGTGCTGAACAAGGAGGACTTGCTTTATCGAAGGTCGCAACCTCCGACGACCCCATCACATCCTAGAGAGGTGATGTCCGAATCAGGAAACTCAAAATCGGGATAATAATTTACTCCAAATAGAGAGGCAACGTCAAAGCCGGAAATTCCAATGGTCCTCGTGGGTAAAGTGCGCTGCGACAATACACGACCACTGGTGTCACTAACTCGTCGGGAGTTTCTCGAAAAAAAAACACAATAAGGAAAATCTCAATCAAGACACGCGCCTTCCAGGCAAACGCAAAAGAAAAGTCACAATCGGGTATTTCACGTCATCAACTCGGAATCAAAAACGCCAAAAGTCGCCACATCGGCACAAAAAAAAATCCAATCGCCGACACGGCAAAAAAAACCACAACACTTCTGCTCCAAGGCAGCCAACAGTGTAAGCCAATACGAAATCAAATCATCCCCACCATAATCAGGATCCCAAACTCACAAAAGCGAAGGCAAGGCACAACAAAAAAAACAAAACGAAACGGACACGTCAGATGTTAGACGGTCATAATCCCGAGCATATGACGGTCCCAAAATATATCCCCACCGTCACCGGGGCTAAAACGTACAGAAAAGGCAAGGTACGAACGACATTTACTTACTGAAACGGACTCGTCAGATGTTAGACGGTCATATTCCCGAGCGTATGACGGTCCCAAAATATCCCCACCGTCACCGGGGCTAAAACGTAGAAACAAAGGCAATCTCAAGCCGGAACGCACTCATAAAGCACTAAGCCACCCGACAACTCAGAACCACCAAAACTAGGTACTCTCACTCCAAACAGGTATCAGGATATCGTCTGAGATCTTTAACATGCCAGACACCTCTATCACTTCCATCCCTCCATTGCAGTTGATAAGCATTATGGCCAACTCTCCGACGCACAGTGCAGGGTCCGACAAATCTGGGCGCCAACTTGGAGGCAAAGCCCTTAGAGGCATCAGATAAAAGTTTATTGCGGGTCAGGACAAGATCTCCCTCTCGGAAAGTGACAGGACGGCGGCGCAAATTATAACGTTGACGATTACGCTCCTGAGCGCAGGCCAAGCGCTTCTGAATGTCGGCAAACAACGGCCGGTAGCCAACCTTTTTAGCGTCCACAACCTCCGAAGGACGTCTAGGGTCCAACTCTACCACAGTGTTATAGGCATCTCCAGATGGGCGATATTCTCTGCCAAAATTAGCGAAGTATGGGCTACAACCAATAACCTCATGACGACCAGTACGAACGGCGCAAGTAACAGCGAGAAAGGTGTTTACTCCAAGTTTTATGGTTATCCTTGACATAACAGGAGAGCATGGTCTTAACTATACCATTGCTGCGCTCGGTGGGATCACAGTGCGGACTATAAACTGGAGTGAATATGATGTTGACTTTATATTTCTGACACAGCGACGTGAAAGAGGTACTGCGCATCTGGGTGCCATTATCGCAAATGAGCAAAACGAGGAACTCCGTAAACAAAGAAAAATATGCTGCTCCAGCAGATGACAAAGGGAAACAGCAGTAGCATTGCGCAAAGGAAAGGTCAAAACATACTTGGAGAAATAATCAGTAACTACTAAGATGTACTTATATCCGTTGGACGATGGCAAGGGACCCACGAAATCAAACTTATCATCTCCCAAGGTTCGGTAACAACCGGTCGGGTTCCCATAGTTCCAGCAGGAGCTTGAAGGTCAGGTTTATGCTCCAGACACACCGAGCAACGACTCATATCGGGCTACATCGGCGCATCTTAGGCCAAAAATAGCGTTGTCTCAAGCGCCAATAAGTCTTAAAGACACCAGGATGTCCGGCGGAAATATCATCATGATGTTGACGAAGTAGGCTCTTCCTGAACTCCTAGGTACCACCAATTTCCAACAATCCCCGCATCTCCTAAACCAGGATAAGGGGCGGAAGCAATATTTCCAAAGTAAGCCATGCTCCTCCCTCCAGGTAGGGTATTTGTCCGGAAATGTGTTCAAGTCTTCTCTCATCTTGAGATACCAAGGATCCCTAGACTTATGGAACAGCTGGCGATCATCAGAGTCAGCACCTCGTCCCTGAACACTGGGACGGACCTGGACAACATATCAGGCACGACATTCAGTTTACCCTTGCGATGGACAATTTCAAGGTGAAGGGCATCAGGCGCAAACTCAACGAGGCCAATCGACCCTGTGGGTCCTTTGGGTTATGCAGCCACAGCAAAGAGTGGTGATCGGTAATTACCTTGAAGAAGGTACCCTCCAGGTAATGGCGTAGTTTTCAACAGCCCAAATCACGGCAAGGCACTCACGCTCCGTGGTCGAATAGTTGCGCTCTTGTCGAGTTAACGAACGGGAAAGATAGCACAAGACTCTCTCACCATCATCAAATTGTTGGGTGAGAACGGCTCCGAGTCCGTAGGCGGAGGCATCAACTTGCACAATGAACTGGCGATCAAAGTCAGGGCAAGTGAGTACAGGGGCAGACGCTAGCTTCTCTTTTATTTCACTGAAAGCTAATTCACACTGGGGTGTCCAATTCCAGCGGACATTTTCTTAGTCAAATTCGAGAGGGTTCGCTCAAATCAGCCAAATTAGGAATGAACCGGCGATACCATGCGGCGGTTCCCAAAAAGGAACGGATGGCGGCAACATTAGTGGGAGTAGGAATACTCAAAATAGCCTCGACCTTTTCAGGATCCGGGCGAAGACCATGTCTGTCGACAACATACCCCAAATATTTCAGCTGAGGGCGACAAAAAAACATTTTTCACGCTTCACGACAAAACCAGCCGCTATAAGCCTATCCAACACCTTACCCAAAATTTCTAAGTGTGTGGCGAAATCTCCACTAACGATGACAATATCGTCCAAGTACACAAAGACGTACGGCTGAAGATCAGGACCAAGAACACCGTCCATAATACGTTGGAAAGTAGCGGGAGAATTAGTTAGTCCGTAAGGCAAGCGTCGAAACTGATATAAGCCGCGACCAGGGACGGTGAAAGCCGTATATTCCCTCGAGTTAGAAGCCACCTGAACGTGGTGATAGGCCGTTTTATATCCAAAGTGCTCAACACACGAGCATCGCGCAATTTGTCTAGTATTCCAGAGATATATGGAATAGGATAAGCGTCCCTCTTGGTGACGGCATTAAGGCGCCTATAGTCGACGCAAAAACGATAAGTACCGTCCTTCTTAGGGACAGAGACAGACTGGTGAAGACCACGAGCTACCAGAAGGTTCAATTATTCCCTTTCTCAACATATCATCAATTTTCCGCGTCTATGATCTTTTTTTGTTTGTGTGGGGAAACTGGATACCAACGTTGTTTGACAGGTCGGGTATCAGGAAGCAATTCAATCTGGTGCTCAGCAGCAGACGCACATCCAAGGTCATCGCCCATGCGAGCAAATTTTTTCTTCAACATTCTATCCAGCTGCATCCTCTCAGCAGGTGAAAGGAATTCCTTAACGCCATTCAAGCCTCGAGTTCATCCAAAGCTTCTACAGGGGAAGCAAAGTGCCAGACATCATCTCTTATATTAGGCACTATATCCATTTTCTCCAAAAATCTATCCCAAGTATCAAGGAATGCCGCAAAGATGGAACCACCATTAGGTTCAACCAAATCAGCTTGTTCTTCAACTTAACAGGAGCCAGAAATATAACCAGGACTCTCGCATATATCCCCATTAGCCACAGTACACGATTTAAGCGATGGAGTCAGTTTCAATCAATCTCCAAAAGTCTCTCATATCCCTTACTACCCACAAACGAAACACTCGCACCGGAATCTAACAAACCCACAAATTTAAGCCCCAAAATATGTACAGTAAGGTAAGGTCGCTTGTCTCCATCAGCATGGGACAAATGTAATCAAGAACAGCTGCTCTTCCTATGACCGCACTATGATCAGACGAGGACGACCCGCGGTCATCTAGTTTCCTCGTCGGGAGTTTTCCGAAGGCGGAGGAGAAGCAAAGCGTACAGATCGAGAATTTACCTGAGGAGAGCAATCAGGCATGTCCGAACAGTAAAACCGGTTTTTCCGCAGCGATTACAAAGTAATTGTCTTGGTGACGGACAATTGACACGTCTATGACCAGACTTCTGACAGTTCCAACACGACAGCGGTCGACGTCGTCGGCGGTTCACGAGGACTCACCTCAGAAGAGAACTAGACCGAGAGCCAGAAGAAGCACAAGGAAGCGACACACGCTAGTTCGGAGTCAACATAACTCTGACGTTTCTAGATGGAGGCACATAGCTATCAGCACGATACTTTTTAACCTCGAGGCGCAGGCACATCCTCCAGTTCCTGTAGGCTATCAACAACAGGCAACTGCGTCGCATAAAAGGCGCCAAATTTCTGGTTATTATTCTAACTTTATCTGTTCATCAACTTCCCCATATCTCCTAAACATAGAGTTCATGCATGTCAAATAATCCACAATTGATTCTGAGGATCTTGCGTTCAGTTCAAGATATCGGTGAACAAACGAGAACGATAATCTGGAGTTCGTAATGCCTAAGAAGCAGGGAGGACAAGCTCTTCCAGTCCTTAAATTTATCACGATTAGATCGATACCACATTAACGCTCTACCGGAAAAAGATCAACAGCTGAATCGAAAATTTGACTCTCTGTCACTCCACGAGCCCTTCCCAACTCTACAACACGTTCCAAGAAACTATGCACCGTAATATCCTTCGGATCACCCGTGAAAGTTAAATTCCACTTCTGTAAATTCAAAGAACGAGGGAGGTTCCCAAAATTCGCATGAGTGCTAGTACGAGCAAATGGTGGATGCGCGGAAGCAACCGAGGCTTCATCATCAGAACAGTCACCCTCAGAGGAGGAGCAATAAAAAACAGAGGCAGGATCATAAGCCGGAGGCTGAGCGCAAACATCAACTAAAGTACTCTTACATTTTTAAGCATATCAGCAACATTCAATGGCAAAGATTCTTTCTCGAACTACCAGACTCTAAACGTTCCAACCGAGAAACGACATGACACAACCTAGTAAATATCGCCTCAAGGCATGGGTCAGGTCCCCTAAACAACGTTAACAATTCATCATACTTGCTCATACAAATATTAAATTCTGATACAGTATCAACTCAACTATAGGATACTCAAAAAGACCTATTACCCTTCTCTACCTTCAACAAAGGACGCAAACAGGCACGCAAATCCCGAACTGTCTGTGTATCCGAACATTTAAAAACCTCTTACACGCAATTCATATTGTAATTCATCTTTCTTAAGCCTATTAGATTATTTTCAGAACCATACTTGCCAAATACCTTTACAATAAAATCAAAATATGATCAAAATCTGAAAATCAAAGTAAACCACACAAAAATTCAAATGAACCTTAAAAATAACAATCTATTTTCATCCAGTCACCACCTCAGTTGAACTTGTATAAATAAAAACAATCTCAAAACAAGTTCCCTCAGAAACCACTTCGGGCCCCACGTTGGGCGCCACTTTATGTCACGAGCCCGCCCGGTTCCAGAGAGTGTACCAAATACCTCCCGGACTAGCTCTCAGAGCTGAGACTATTTACTAGGGCGCCACTCTCTTTTTATGATGTTAAATAAAAGGGAGGTATCACCACAGATCTCAGGGGGAAAACAAAAGAGAGAAAACGTGCACAAAAAACCCTCTCTAGAAGCCAGAACAAGCTCGATCACACAAAATGAGAGTAGTGACTGGTAGGAAGAAAAAAAAGAATCAATTGTTTAACAATTTAATCTCACCAAAAATGTGGTGATAACACTACAACTAATCAATGTCCTACCACAAAATATCTCTATCAGACTTACTAGTCAAATATCTTAATATGCGTTTAACCAGAATTATATTACTAAACTTATCACCCAAAGGTGAACCTCAAAGTTAGATTAATACTGGCCAGCATGAATAAAACACCTATGTAACGGTCTATATCTAGGTGACTGAACAACAGGTCAACTGTTTATCGCTATATCAATGTCTCGACCTAAGTCGTTTATATTCCTCAGATAACTTAAATGCTACGGACTAACCTTACATAACAGTCTAAGATGTACAGTGACTGTGAACAAAAGGATATTATGGGTTCTCAACCAACATTCACTCTTCAACCCTCGTAGAAAGGAAATTGGGTCAATACGTACTTCAGGCTCTTCGTAATACAATAATTCACATTACTTCCACAAGGCAAATGGCAACCAGGGTGTCTATTGTTCGATCTTCCAAGTAGAATGTGTTCAGATAGCTAGTACAGATGGTTTGTACAGAACGTAGATCCTACGTAGACTCACTTATTTCAGACAACCTCAAAACCGCCTCAGACAGCTCACCAGACAGTTTGCAGATAGTTCACGGAGTTCACAGACAGTTCGAGATCCGCAGCACAACAAACATAAGTACTCTCAACATAAAACGGAGCTAAAATAAAGAAGTTGCAGGAAATGGGCAACGTGACCGAATATAGGTTATCTTACCTAATCTTCTCCATCGAATATCTTCCTTTATAATCCGCATTAAGCGTTAACCTTTTCCATAAACCAAATAGAAACAGGTCTCTATTAGGGCTTAAACCATAAATCTTGTTCCAATCCGCAATCAATACGATAAAAATCCAAGAGTTTAATGGTTTGATACTCGCCAGAAAAACGGAGAAAAGCAAAGTGACACGCTCCAGCTGATTTGCGTCAACCCGACATATACGACCACAGACGCAATCACAGAGCGGAGAGCATTCAGTAACGCTACCATCAACAGTAGTGCCACGGGTCGGAAAATGTACTATCTAGATGGCGGCGTTGCCAATAGTTGGTCGGAACTAACGGAACGGAAATTTTAAACCGTGACAACTTATACGCTCAGAACTATTCTAGAAATACATCTGGACGGTACACTGTGGCATTACCATTTAAACCTGATCAGTCAACACTTTCTTTCGGTGACACATATTCTCTCGCACTACGTCGTTTTTTATCCCTTGAACGTAAACTTATTAAAAATCAGAATATATACAGGGAATACTCTACTTTCATGCAGGAATATTTAGAAAAAGATCATATGTCATTGATTTCTACTAGTTCGGATTATGAAAATACCTTTTATATCCCTCACCATTGTATCATCAAACCAAACAGTCCATCCACAAAGTTGAGGGTTGTTTTCGATGCATCAGCTCATGTACCTGGTCATTTATCTTTAAATGATGCTCTATTGATAGGTCCTAAATTACCAAAAGGATATTATTGCCATTTTGATGAACTTTCGTGTTCATCGGTTCGTTTTCACAGTTGATATCAAACAACTGTATCGTCAAATATTAGTCAAAATTCTCGGTTTGAAGTGGTTTCCTTCGTCGGACGAATTTTCTTATTTTGCGGAAACTACTGTGCAGGTATGTACCAAACGTACCATACTTTCAGAACTTTCTCGAATTTTCGACCCTTTGGGGTTCCTTTCTCCATTTGCTTTTCTTGCTAAACATTTGATCCAGCATCTTTGGACATTAGGTTTGCAGTGGGATGATACACTTCAGACGATGTCAGCCGTCGCTGGAATCAGTGTAAATCGAATTAACCGAATTGCAAATTAAAGATACCTCGAAACTTGCATCGAAACCATTTTATCGTTGCGAACTTCATGGTTTCGGAGATAGTAGTGAGCGTGGTTGCGCAGCCGCGGTATATTTCAGGTTTTTCAATTATGACGGCTCCATTGACATCTCTTTCGTAGGTGGTAAATCAGAGGTCTCCCAAATAGTCTTGAGGAATATCATGACTAATTACAACATAATTTGCTTTCTCGCAGGTCCGCCTTTGATGTTAAATTCTCAAAGTCTTGATATTTTCCGTAATTAGAAAACAAAGTACATTTGAAAAATTGGGAAATTCGTGAATTGTTCAAAGTTCACAATTTTCATCAAACAATTCCGGCCATATTCGATTTTTAGTCTGTAAGACACGCTCATCGATAATCGCATTACGATATCAACAATGATTTCCCCCTCAAATAACGAAAAAGGGTAAGTCGCTGAATTCCAAGGTCCATAATGTCCATAAATCGCTAGATAATCATTGTCCTTAATTCGGCTCATATAGGGTATCTGTCAAAAAACCTTTCGGGTAGAAGGGTCAAGGATGCGCTACCTGTGTACCGACCAAATTGAAAATACCGTTGAATCTTGTGTTGAAATTTCAACCCTCTGGGGAAAAGGCTAAGCGGTGGAGGGGGTGGTTAATGTTTTCTTTCCATAACTCTGGGTAAAAAATTCCGAATGGGTTGAAATTGACCGAGATATTTGGACAATTAACCTATTCTGAAAATATGAAATCTCTAGCTCATCAGGTTTAGATGCTAGGGAGTATACGGACGGATCGGCCGGACGGCCGGCTAGACAGACTCAACTTTCGCCACGGATTCTTCATCGGGGAGTCAAACCCAATCGATTGAGACCAATTTCGGGTCGATATTTCAAAATTACAGACATTTAGGCAGAATGATAGGTACTCTGTTCGAGTGAACAAGAGCACCAAAAAAGGTTAGTGGTGATTTTTTTGGAAAATCAAGTACTGGATCGCAAATATGGAGGAAATCCATAACGTTGAGTGGGCCTTTTTCAGTTCAAGATGTCTACATACACAAAAACAGAACGAAGATCCAAATTAAACCATTGAGCCATGTTTTTGTTTCAATCGATCGAATTTTCCACATAATTAAAGTATCACGTTCACTGCTCTGAGCTCATAATATTCAACAAATTGAGAGAAGAAAATTTTCTCCCTTTTTTCACATTTTTGCTCCAGACCATGGTTAGATTTTCCAAAATTATCTGAAATGTTGTTAATACAAGCAATGTCTGCAATTGAAATGTGGAAAAAGTTCAGGAAATTTTTTTTCCTCATTTTGTTAAAGATTATGAGATCAGAGCAAACAACGTTATTCTTTAATTTTATCAAAATTTCGACCGAGTCAAACAGAAAGATGGCTGGGTGGATTAGATAGTCTTTTCGTTGAGTTTCTGTGGACATATTGTACTATAGTACAATAATCAATATTTTCGATCCAGTGCTTAGCTTTCGAAAAAACCACCCTTTTTGTTGCACTTTTAAATGCCTGTGACGAAACAGCTATGGCTGTGAGTTGAAGGATATTCCTTCAAGTTTCTGCAACCTCCCTTCAATTTTCTGTATAAACATTGGTTGCTGAGATATCGAGAATCAGAAACATATGAATCCTTTTTCATTTGAAGACCGATAATAACTCTGCCAGAAATGGACGTATCAAGATCGAAGAAAATAGTAATTGAAGCTGAATGAACAAGGTATCCGATCATTATGGTTGCTTAGCAAAAAATTGTTTTCCACTCTCGTAGACCAAACAAAAGTGTTAAAAAAATTTTGAACTTTTTTTGTCGCTGATATCTCTAAGATTACTCATCGAGCACTAACGCAACAAAATTTTAGAGCTTTAATCCAAAATTTCAACACTTGGAGCTACAATTTCCAAGTTTTTGATTTTTCATACAACCATTTATCTCAAAGTTATGGCCTTCTTGAAATCGTCCAATAATTAGGAAATTTCGTTTGATATTTGAATTTTTTTCTGTTTTGTTTCCAATGTAAGCACAAATTTCTTTGACCTCCTTGCCAAAAACTTGCATATCTTCAAATAAATGCACTTAATTTTTGATAAGATATCTGATTTGAAAACTCTAAGTAAAATAGAACAATTTTTTTAGAACGTATCATCAATACTTACTTGGCGAATAAAATTCATGCCACTCTAAAAAACCATCGCTACTCAACCTGTTTCACAGTGTGCGTATCGTTAAGCAAACAGGATAAAAATGTGCAAACTTCTGCAAAACTGTTGATTCTACCGATCGCTCATCAGAATGTTCTTTCAAATCAATTTGAAATTTGAACATAAATTCTAGTAACACCTGTATATTTTGGCACACGCCAACATAATTTGAAGACAAATCTGTGTTAACATTATGTTCTCATCAAGCCAGCGGCAACACAGGCCTGAGATGACACATGTTTAGAAAACCAGGCAATATAATCACGTGAGGTCCTTCGATACCTCTATTCATAGTCAAAATCTCCAGTTTTATGGTTGGGTATTTTTGTCCATTATCAATTGGATTTTCATTCCCGAATGAAGCAGTTTTTTGAATGATATTTAGAAAATGTTGAGCAATTCAACATCAATCAAAATTATTATTAATGAGAAATGTAATCATTATTTCATTTGCTTGATACTGAAATTGTTTTTCACGATAATTTAAAGACTGTTGAATAAAAGGAGTATTTTATATTGCAATTAGAAAAACATTACTTGGGGGGAGAAACTTATTGATTTTTGAAAAGAAAAATTAATTTGAATAGGAGAATAATATCTGAACATAAAACATGTGACTCATTTTTGTAGATTCTCAAGAAGGATCCAGGACGTCGATCTTGTGGCTTGCAATGCTCTGTTTTAACGACCTTGCTATAAACGGTTCAGCACCACTGCGAGGGGAAGCTCTAGTGGCAAAATTGGCCAACCAAACTCTGATACCGTGACTTCTAAAATGGACCTCATTAGAATATATAGAAGAAAATAAAGATCAGTGTCAATTCATGATGGTAGAACTTAAAAAGTAGTTGAGGATCCGCTTTTTCACAAGTCATTTAAAATTGGTTTCATAAAAAAAAAAATTTTTCACCCTGTCGACCATTTAGTCTTGATCACAAAAGATTTAAATTTTAATACGAGGTGTAAAATCAGTATCCTAACGATGGTTCAAAACTTCAATTTCATTCGGAATTTTTTACCCAGAGTTATGGAAATAAAACATTACCCACCATCGTCCATCGTTTAGCCTTTACCCCAGAGGGTTGAAATTTTAACACAAGATTCAACGGTATTTTTCAATTTGGTCGGCACTCAGGTAGCGCGCATCCTTGACCCTTCCACCTGAAAGGTTTTTTGACAGACACCCGATATGAGCCGAATTAAGAAGGACAATGATTATCCAGCGATTTATAGACCTTAGAATTCATCGACTTACCCTTTTTTTCGTTATTTGAGATGGAAATCATTGTTAATATTGTAATGCGATTATCGATGAGCTTGTCTTACAGACCAACAATCGAATATGGCCGAAATTGTTTGATGAAAATTGCGAACTTTGAACAATTCATGAATTTCCCGATTTTTCAAATTTACTTTGTTTTCTGATTACGGAAAATATCATGACTTTGAGAATTTAACATCAAATAGTAAGCGGACCTGCAAGAAAGCAAATTATGTTGTAATTAGTCATGATATTCCTCAGGACTATAAATATAAAAATTTAAAAATTAGGAAAAAAAAAAAGGAATGTATTCGTCCTCATCAAGAAAAAATGTATGGAGTAAATCATGGTCTTGATTTATTTCGAAAAGCTATAGTGAGCTGTAACAGTTTCGTGAGACACGAAACAATTATGTTCGGCAGTTGAACATTCTGTGAGTAGTTTTACATGTAAAAAATCATTCTTTATACTCAACAATGGGTTTCGAGGTTGAGTTCGTTATAACAACGATACGGAGATAACTTCACAATTATAGCGGATAAAGTTCCATTTTATGGCGATTAGCGTATTTTTTTGAATTGAGTGCGGAAAATAGCGGGGGGAATTTAATTGATTGAAAATACAATTTCACTATTATAAATGGATTGATTGAGAATTTTTGTACGTTTTGATTCCCTTAACCTCCACCCCAGATAATTGAGATTTCAACACGAGATGAATGATATTCTGCCTGGCCATACTATTAAATTTCAACCTGTTCGGAATTATTTATAAAGGTTTCGGAAACATTTTTCTTTCAACCAGTCGACCACTTGACCTTGATCGCAAAAGGTTGAAATTTTCGAAATTTTTCATCCAGAGTTATGGAAAGAAAGCCCCTTCACCGCTTAGCCTTCACCCCAGAGGGTTGAAATTTTAACACAAGATGGATAAGTACCAACTTAACCATCCTTAAGAATTTCAACCCGTTCGGAATTTTTATTTGAAGTTATGAGGAAAAAAACTTTCTTACTCCCTTCAGCGTATAGCCTTCGCCCCTGAGGGTTGAAATTTCAACACAAGATGAATAATTATTTTCTTGAACATGCTCTAAATTTTCGAACCATTCGGAATTTTTCATCCGGAGTTATGAGAAAAAAACCCTTTTCGCCCCCTTCACCGCTTAGCCTTCATCCCACAGGGTTGAAATTTCAACACAACATAGATAATTATATGCTCAACCATCCTTTAGAATTTCAACCCATTCTGAATTTTTTAACCGAAGTTATGAAAAAAAAAACTTATTCAACCCCTCCACCCTTTAGCCTTCATCCCAGAGGGTAGAAATTTTTATACAAGATGTATAATCATCTACTTAATCAATCTTCAAAATTTCAACCCATTCGGAATTTTTTATCCGAAGTTATGAGAAAAAAATCTTTCCTACCCCCTCCTCCGCTTAGCACCCCCAGAGGGTTGAAATTTCAATTCAAGATGGATGAGTTTTACTTGAACATGCTCTAAAATTTCAACCCATTCGGACTTTTTATCCGGACTTATGAGAGAAAAAGACTTTCTCACCCCTTCCACCGATTAGCCTTTACCCCATAGGGTTGAAATTTCAATATAAGCTATGTAATCATTAACTTAACAATGCTTCAAAATTTCAACCCGTTCGGAATTTTTAAAGAAGTTATGAAAAGAAAACATTCCTCGCCCCCTCCACCGCTTAGCCTTCATTCCATAGGGTTGAAATTTCAAGACGAGATAAACTATTTTATACTTGACCATGCTCTAAAATTTCAACCCATTCGGAATTTTTTATCCGAAGTTATGAGAAGATGAACCTTTGTCACCCCTCCACCACTTAGCTAGATAGATAATTGTATGCTTAACCATTCCCTGAAATTTCAAACCATTCGGATTTTTTCCCGAGTTATGAGAAAAAACCTTAATCACCCTCCTTCACTTAGCCTTCTTCCCAGAGGGTTGAAATTTTAATACAAGATGTATAATTATTTAATTAACCATCCCTAAAAATTTCAACCCGTTCGGAATTCTTCATCCAGAGTTATAAGAAAAAAACCTTTTTTACCCCCTCCCCTCTTAAGCCTTTCCTCCAGAGGGTTGAAAATTTTTTTTGGGTATCCTATATTTTGCCCCAAACAATAAAAGCAAAAATTTTCATTGCCGCAAATTATTTCGTTCCCACAGGCTTTATTGACTGGACTGTTAATATTTTTACTAACTAACTAACTAACTTCTAACCTAACGAAGGACTATGGTGCTGAGATTATTCTCCTTCAAGACTCACATACGGATACTAAAAAAAAAAAATCTTCGTTGAAGAGGAACCATAAAAGGTTATGTATTCATTGATTATCTCCTTAGTAAAATTTACGGTTTAGCTTGTTATGTTAAAAAATCCATAATTCACAATATCGAGTTAATCCAAAAAGGCTAATTTGAGGAAGTTTTCTTTATCTCTTTCAAATTTTGTATTTTTGATATTCAGTTCTTTTTTCTGCTTTTGTCTTTTTATTTCCAGATTCGATGTGGACACCTTGAAGAAGTCTCTGTTTCCATCAATAGAAGACCACTCTTGAAGAAAGAAATCCCAATTATATTTCAGCTTATTTTTGTACTTTCACACTTAGGCGGGGAGCCAGGTTTTTTTTTTTTACGGGGATTTTTCCCTAGGCTTTTATGTGATACGCCGATTTGTATGACACCCCGTCACTAACCCCTGATCTGTATGCTTTATTGTTTGCTAACTGAATATTGTAAGCCAAAAGTTCAAAAGAATATATATACTCAAGGGTAAAAATAATTATGGTTTAAAATGAATAAAAAACACTATTGTAGAGGAACATACTAGTAAAATTGAGAGAGAATCGTGGGGCGCTTTGTGTAATAATTTTCGTATTTCAAGCGCTCCATAAATTGAATTTTACAATTTTTATCCCGTTATTCTTCATATGCGTGTTCTCTTCAATTATATTTATTTTCGGCATGGATGGGAATCGAAACCACGATCGATGAATCCAAGAGTTACAAACTGTCATACCTACGAGTGAAGCTAATATAAGCGTGTTAAAAACGAATCGATTCACGTATCGTATTCTTGAATTGGATTGGCTCACATTGCGTAATGAAAATCTAAAATCAGAAAGGGTAAAACTAATGGATTAGAATTTTGCAGAAACCCATTTAAAAACCAACAGGTATATCAAAATCCTATTGACATACCGATTGATCTTTCACACTTAGAACCTGAAATTACTTCTCAATCAGAGCTGTGCCAAAGCATTGTGCTTAGTGCTCGAGAAAGCACTCTAAGCACTTTAGTGCTTCCGAGCACTGTGCTCATGAGCACTTTTCAAAAGCTAGTGCTTAGTGCTTGTTTTCGGAGCACTCTGGCGAGAATCTTAGTGCTTAGTAATCCGATAAGCACTAAGCCTTTCCGAATTCTTGAAGTAGGGTCAATATAAGCAGGTACGGTATTTGATTTTTTTATGTGCGCAAAGATAATATGATCGTTTTGAATTAATATTCAGTATTTCTTCAGTCACCATTGATTTGACTTTATGGTTATGAAGGCCAGAAAATTTTTGGCTATCGTTCTGTCCAAATGTCTGTAATTTTCGAATATCGAGCTGAAAATGGCCTCAATCGATTGGGTTTGACTTCCTGATGAAGAATTCGAGGTCAAACTTGAGTATGTTCGGCCTTCCGGCCGTATACTCTCTATTTTTCGAAGGAAGGGACCTAGAGTTTTCATTTTTTCAGAATAGGTCGAGTGTCCAAATATCTCGGTCAAGTTCGTTATTGGGCCAAATCCATCGAATAGTTTAGCAGTTAATAACATTAATTTCTTGAATATTCATCCTATCGATTCGTAACTTAGAGAATGTCTAGATAGCGATTAAAGGAAGGGGTGTGCCAAATTTCGAGAAAATCGTCTTAAGAGAAAATTTTTTAAAAATTCCCAAAATGTTTCTTTTCAATACACGATATCTCATAAGTTATTCGTCAGATCACAACAGGGCATTTATGCAGGGTATAGGTACCTAAAATATTTCAGAATTTCATCATTATAGCGTACAATCTCCAGAAGATATAAGAGTTTTTCTGAAAATGAAGTCACAGGTTATATTTCTATCTATGAATTCACATCACATCAACTATAAATCTCAATGAGGGTGGTTTTAATTTTATGACAAGTTGTCATAATGAGTGAATATTGAGCCGAAAATGAAACTAATTCTGTGGGTTCATTTTTATGACAAACATGTCTGAAATAGTGGTGTGTGCAGTTGTCATATTCTGAATGGAAATGTCATTATGAGTTTTGCGACAAAAGGACTATTTTTTTCCCAAATGTCTGTAATTTCTGAATATCGAGCTGAAAATGATCGCCATCGGTTGGATGTGACTCGTGATGTAGAAACGGTAGTCCAATTTGAAAATGTTTGGCTGAATATTCTCTATCTTCCGAAAGAGATGAGATAGAGATTCCATATTAATAGAATTAGTTTATTATCCAAATATAAGTCAAGTTAGTTATTGGGCCAAACCTGTCCAATAGCTCAGCTATTATGAATCTGAAATTCGTTTATAATTGATGACACACAACTACAACAACTTATATATGGTATAGAAATGTGGAAAGAATGCCAGATCGAAAAATTTGCTGAACTGTAAGTTCACTCAACTTCCATTTAAGATATATGTTTATTGATTCTTTCTCACTCATTGTGCTGGCTGATTTTGAATCGCACTCTTTTAAGTCTGAGAAAAGACTTTAGAACAAGCGCGTAAAAGCTCCTGATCTCACGTCAGTGCTTTCCACATTTTTTCAGTAATGTGTTCTCGCTCATAAAATAATTGGTCCTCGATTATTAATTCAACTTTATGCAGTGATTAGGAACAGCCATTCAGATTCAGATCGACGAATAAGATTAACTAGTACCAGAATGTAAATTGAATGCATGCGTTTCACAAAACAAATGAAATGGCTTTTGAGTTTTTCCCAGTCTCGAAATCATAATTTTAGATATGTCGATGAAGCTAAAGAGTTCTCATTTCAATCAAACAACATTACATAAAATAGTTCCCACTAAAGTGCTTAGTGCTTAGTGCTCGAAATATTGAATTACTTTTGCAAAAGTGCTCGGTAATCCGGAGCCTTCTGTCGAAAGCGGTGAATAGAACTCGAGACTAGAAGCCTTTTTTTCCAAGTGCTTAGGGCTTAGTGCTCGAAGCACTTTTTTTCGGTGCTTAGCACAGCTCTTTTCTCAATTAAACAAAATCTTTGAACATAATATCGATGCGTATTGCAATTACCAGGACAACCAATGAATTGAAATAGAACAAGAATTCCGAACGGTAAACGAAGTTCCTATACATTCTAAAATTTATAGATAACCCGAATGTCAAAGTGAAGAAATACAAAGTCAAATAAATGAGGTGTTAGAAAAGAAATCATTCGACTTAGTTGTTCCTCTTGGATAATTCCGGTAGTCTTAATACCAAAAAAACAAGATTTATCAGGGAAAAAGAAATGGCGTATGGCAATCGATTATAGGAAATTGAACGATGAAATTATTGTTGACAAGAAACCTCTTCCACAAATCGAAGATATTTTGGATAAATTAGGAAATAAAAATATTTTACGTCACAAGATCTTGCTTCCGGATTTCATCAGATCGACTTAGATGATTAATACATTGGGAAAACAATTTTTCTATTGATAACGGTCATTATGAATTTTGAAAAAGCCCTTTGGTTTAAAAAATGCTTCAGCCACATTTCAAAGTTTAATGAACAATGTATTGAAAAATTTAATTGCAAAATGCTGTTACGTGTATATGGACGATGTTGTCATTTTTTCGGAAATGACCGACCAACATCTGGCAGATATTCATAACATTTAAGAAACACTTAGAATGGATATTTTGAAGATAAACTCAGATAAATGCTAATTATTTAAAGAAGAATTCGAATTTTTGGACATGTTTTAACAAGAGAATATACTAAACCGAATCCGAATAAATTGAAAGCTATTTCATGCTTTTCCATTCCCTGAACTCAAACTGAAATTAAATCATTTCTTGGTCATGTAGGATATTACAGAAAATCCATTCCTTACTTTCCTAAATTCACAAAACCTCCAACATTATGTTTGAACAAGGATGCAAAATAAATATTGAGGATCCAAAGTACATAAAAGCATTTCAATTGTGAAAAATAATTTGATGAACTACCCTGTATTGAGATATCCAAACTTTAATAAATATTTTATATTAACCACGGACGTATCAGGATTCGTTGTCGGTGCAGTTTTATGATAAGGTCAAGTCCCAAATGATCTTTGTGTAGCTTTTTGCAGTAGGACATCGAAATGAAACTGAAATTAATTATAATGTAATTGAGAAAAAACGTCTCGGTATTTTACACGGCTGTTCACCATTTCGTCCATGCCTTTATGGTAGAAAATTCACCAGTTTTACAGACCACAAACCCCTTGATTGGTTATTTTCTCTCGAAGAACCTAATTCAGTGAATTTGGAAAGGTAAACAAATTAAAATCTCAAAACAAATGTGTAGGTAGAGTTGCATCACTCGCGAATAATGAACAGAATATTCATTTTTTTATAACTGAGCAATATTATTATGATGAACCAGAATATGAAAATATTTTCAAGTAAATAGTTAATCTGAAAAAATTATGTGAATTCAACGGTGATAAACTTTCAGCTATTTCCAAGATAGTATGTGGATTAGATGAGTTGAAATAATCAATTATTTTCAAAATGATAAATTACATTTTTAAGGAATCAAATATCAAATCAACAATTTATTTCATACAGAAAAGAACCAATTATCAAAGATTAAATTATATTGAAAAAGTTGAAATGAATCCAATCGAAGACGATTCACTTTCTATAATCAATCATATATCTCATGAAGAATGAGAAGAATGTATCAATCTGTTCGGAGAACGTGATAATGAATTACCAAATTCAGATAATGAGGATCTCAGCGAACCAAAAATTAAAAATATTATTATTCATAGTGACATAACTGTTCATAGCAGCGAGGAAAATCCAATTTTAGAAATTTCT
Source organism: Micraspis discolor (assembly GCA_030674115.1). Classification (NCBI taxonomy): domain Eukaryota; kingdom Metazoa; phylum Arthropoda; class Insecta; order Coleoptera; family Coccinellidae; genus Micraspis; species Micraspis discolor. Next base: position 45,235 of record JARTUT010000587.1, read on the forward strand.
TACAGAGGAAAATGTGTAAATACTTTCTCTCTACAAATTATTTCGAAAACAGCCTTCAATTTCAATATGATAAAATTATTATTATTCAGAGTTAATCTCAAGTTAAGAGTTGATGTTAATTCCATCGAAAATAATATATTTAAGTTCATTGAAAAATTTTTTCAACCACAGGAACCGTATACGATATATTTTATATTCCCAGAAATAGAAAAACCTCTTATCAATATTCTGAGAATAAGATGGACTATAAAACTTTGAACTTTTAAATCTCAAAGACATTTTCAGAAGACGTAGAGAACCAAGAAGAACAAACTCGTAGAATTCAACAATATCATGAAACAAAGGCTATATATATATAAAATATGAATGTTCACCTATAAAGTTAAATTTTCAACCAAATCCAATAGGAGTGAAACCTTTTCCACATAATTAATGTGATACTATAAGACTCGGACAAATTTATTGTTTAAGTGTAATTGACTCGTTTTCGCGATATGGACAATGTTATTTATAACTCCAGAAAACTGGAACAGAAATTGTGGACAAGTCAATAGCGTATTCCAGTCATTATGTTATTCCGAATATATTCATTAAGTGATAATGGACTCGAATTTAAAAAATAGCGTAGTCCAAGAATTTTGTAAGATTCATCAGATAGATATATATTATATACCAAATTTTAATCCGAATTCAAATGCTCTTTTAGATAGGTTTCATTCCACATCGATTGAACAATTAAGGACATTATAAAATAAAAATTCAACGTTTCGAAATAAATTATCGCAGGCAATTTCGTGTTATAATAATTCGTATCATTTTAGTATCGATATGACTCCAATGCAAATTTTAAAAGCAGATTTAAATTATTCTTTACCAATCGAAAAATCACACGAATAAAGAATTCAAGATAACGTTGAAGGTTACGATGAAAATTTAAATGACATTTCTGAAAAATTGAAAGAGGAAAGGAAGAAAAATATTGAACAATTAGAAAAATAGAATAAGGAAAGAGAAGCTATTGAAGATCATGCTATGAATAAAAACCCCGTGTTTATCAACAGTCCTATAACTAAAAATTCAGATCCGGTATATAAGAAAATTGATGCACTAGAAATAGATTCTCATCGTACTGAGGATAATAAGAATAAACATGTATATCATATTATATTGAGATAAATGGTTGTATGAAAAATCAAAACTTGGAAATTGTAGCTCCAAGTGTTGAGATTTTGGATTAAAGCTCTAAAATTTTGTTGCGTTAGTGCTCGATGAGTAATCTTAGAGATATCAGCGACAAAAAAAGTTCAAAATTTTTTTAACACTTCTGTTTGGTCTACGAGAGTGGAAAACAATTCTTTGCTAAGCAACCATAATGATCGGATACCTTGTTCATTCAGCTTCAATTACTATTTTCTTCGATCTTGATACGTCCATATCTGGCAGAGTTATTATCGGTCTTCAAATGAAAAAGGATTCATATGTTTCTGATTCTCGATATCTCAGCAACCAATGTTTATACAGAAAATTGAAGGGAGGTTGCAGAAACTTGAAGGAATATCCTTCAACTCATAGCCATAGCTGTTTCGTCACAGGCATTTAAAAGTGCAACAAAAAAGGGTGGTTTTTTCGAAAGCTAAGCACTGGATCGAAAATATTGATTATTGTACTATAGTACAATATGTCCACAAAAACTCAACGAAAAGACTATCTAATCCACCCAGCCATTTTTCTGTTTGACTCGGTCAAAATTTTGATAAAATTAAAGAATAACGTTGTTTGCTCTGATCTCATAATCTTTAACAAAATGAGGAAAAAAAATTTCCTGAACTTTTTCCACATTTCAATTGCAGACATTGCTTGTATTAACAACATTTCAGATAAGTTTGGAAAATCTAACCATGGTCTGGAGCAAAAATGTGAAAAAAGGGAGAAAATTTTCTTTTCTCAATTTGTTGAATATTATGAGCTCAGAGCAGTAAACGTGATACTTGAATTATGTGGAAAATTCGATCGATTGAAACAAAAACATGGCTCAATGTTTTAATTTGGATCTTCGTTCTGTTTTTGTGTATGTAGACATCTTGAACTGAAAAAGGCCCACTCAACGTTATGGATTTCCTCCATATTTGCGATCCAGTACTTGATTTTCCAAAAAAATCACCACTAACCTTTTTTGGTGCTCTTGTTCACTCGAACAGAGTACCTATCATTCTGCCTAAATGTCTGTAATTTTGAAACATCGACCCGAAATTGGTCTCAATCGATTGGGTTTGACTCCGATGAAGAATCCGTGGTGAAAGTTGAGTCTGTCTAGCCAGCCGTCCGGCCGATCCGTCCGTATACTCCCTAGCATCTAAACCTGATGAGCTAGAGATTTCATATTTTCAGAATAGGTTAATTGTCCAAATATCTCGGTCAATTTCAACCCATTCGGAATTTTTTACCCAGAGTTATGGAAAGAAAACATTAACCACCCCCTCCACCGCTTAGCCTTTTCCCCAGAGGGTTGAAATTTCAACACAAGATTCAACGGTATTTTTCAATTTGTTTACCTTGTTCATTCAGCTTCAATTACTATTTTCTTCGATCTTGATACGTCCATATCTGGCAGAGTTACATTTCGGTCTTCAAATGAAAAAGGATTTATATGTTTCTGATTCTCGATATCTCAGCAACCAATGTTTATACAGAAAATTGAAGGGAGGTTGCAGAAACTTGAAGGAATATCCTTCAACTCATAGCCATAGCTGTTTCTGTCACAGGCATTTAAAAGTGCAACAAAAGGGTGTTTTTTCGAAAGCTAAGCACTGGATCGAAAATATTGATTATTGTACTATAGTACAATATGTCCACAAAACTCAACGAAAAGACTATCTAATCCACCCAGCCATTTTTCTGTTTGACTCGGTCAAAATTTTGATAAAATTAAAGAATAACGTTGTTTTCTCTGATCTCATAATCTTTAACAAAATGAGGAAAAAATTTCCTGAACTTTTTCCACATTTCAATTGCAGACATTGCTTGTATTAATAACATTTCAGATAAGTTTGGAAAATCTAACCATGGTCTGGAGCAAAATGTGAAAAAAGGGAGAAAATTTTCTTTTCTCAATTTGTTGAATATTATGAGCTCAGAGCAGTAAACGTGATACTTGGAATTATGTGGAAAATTCGATCGATTGAAACAAAAACATGGCTCAATGTTTTAATTTGGATCTTCTGTTCTGTTTTTGTGTATGTAGACATCTTGAACTGAAAAGGCCCACTCAACGTTATGGGATTCCTCCATATTTGCGATCCAGTACTTGATTTTCAAAAAAAAAAAAATCACCACTAACCTTTTTGGTGCTCTTGTTCACTCGAACAGAGTACCTATCATTCTGCCTAAATGTCTGTAATTTTGAAACATCGACCCGAAATTGGTCTCAATCGATTGGGTTTGACTCCCGATGAAGAATCCGTCTTGAAAGTTGAGTCTCGTCTAGCTAGCCGTCCGGCCGATCCGTTCGTATACTCCCTAGCATCTAAACCTGATGAGCTAGAGATTTCATATTTTCAGAATGAGGGTTAATTGTCCAAATATCTCGGTCAATTTCAACCCATTCGGAATTTTACCCAGAGTTATGGAAAGAAAACATTAACCACCCCCTCCACCGCTTAGCCTTTTTCCCCAGAGGGTTGAAATTTCAACACAAGATTCAATGTGGTATTTTTCAATTTGGTCGGTACACAGGTAGCGCGCATCCTTGACCCTTCTACTCCGAAAGGTTTTTTGACAGATACCTTATATGAGCGAATTAATACAATGATTATCAAGCGATTTATGGACATTATGGACCTTGAATTCAGCGACTTAACCCTTTTTGTTATTTGAGGGGAAATCATTGTTGATATCGTAATGCGATTATCGATGAGCGTGTCTTACAGACTAAAAATCGAATATGGCTTGGAATTGTTTGATGAAAATTGTGAACTTTGAACAATTCACGAATTTCCCAATTTTTCAAATGTACTTTGTTTTCTAATTACGGAAAATATCAAGACTTTGAGAATTTAACATCAAAGAGAAAGCGGACCTGCGAGAAAGCAAATTATGTTGTAATTAGTTGTTGTAATGAGTGAATATTGAGCCGAAAATGAAACTAATTGTGGGTTCATTTTTATAACAAACATGTCTGAAATAGTGGTGTGTGTGCAGTTGTCATATTCTGAATGGAAATGTCATTATGAGTTTTGCGACAAAAGGACTATTTTTTCCCAAATGTCTGTAATTTCTGAATATCGAGCTGAAAATGATCGCCATCGGTTGGATGTGACTCGTGATGTAGAAACGGTAGTCCAATTTGAAAATGTTTGCTGAATATTCTCTATCTTCCGAAAGAGATGAGATAGAGATTCCATATTAATAGAATTAGTTTATTATC